>JAKSZT010054342.1:819964-844231 GCA_026826555.1 Tolypeutes matacus | reverse complement strand
AAAGAAAGAAAGAAAGAAAGAAAGAAAGAAAGAAAGAAAGAAATAAGAAGCCAGAAGTCAGAGCAAGCTACAGCAGGAGGCCAAGGACATTGCTAGGTGAAGGAGATAATGATACACGTCAAAGTACCCCAAGGATTGTGGAAAGCCATCACAGAATGTTACAAACTCCAAAGGAAAGAGCGGCCTTGCTGATGCCTCGATTTGCGACGACTCCTTGGTCTCTACAATGGCGAGCCAATGAATTCCTGCCATTTAAATCAATTCTTTGTGTGGTATTTGTCATAGCAGCTCTGGCAAACTAAGACACCGCCCAGTTTGTAGAATGCCACTCGCACGGCGGACACTTGGCTATTGCTGTTAAATAAACACATTAGAGCAACACGTGCCATGACCATCCAGTAATGAAAGAAGTTGAACTTCATATGCTGCTCTCTACGACTCAGAGATTGATGTGTGAACTGGTCTGAATGTATTTCTATCTGGTGTTTCCAAATGCTTTGTGATGTCTCCAATTTTTCTTTCTGCTCTGTCCAATTAGAGTGATTTATACCTACAAGTTGGCAGTAGGGTCTTTGTGATAATATATTATTCTGTTACTTTGGTTTGAGAATTGAGAACACCATGAAAACTGTGACATGATCTACACACGAGAGCCTTCTTGGTCTCCTGGAAAGGTTGGCAGAGGCTATTATGTTTTGGAGTCCATAAATACATTACCTTTATTCAATGAACTTTTAGGAAAATACCAGCGAGTCCCACCCTTCAGTTCACACATTTAAGGAACACTTTCTCATTCATTCCCTTTCCCTGCATGAAGAAGTCACAGAATTATAGCAACCAATGGGTTCAGTTTCAATGTTAAAATAATAATAAGAGTTTTAAACTATTCAAGAAAAATACTTTCAAAGGAATTAATGTTCCTTAAAGTTATATGAAACTTTTAAAAAATATATAGTTTATACAAATTGAAATAGAACCAAAGGGGAAGACGGGGAAATTTTAGAACAGTATAAACATGCCCCTCCATGTATTCAGCAGCTGGGATCAACTATAAAACACGTGACCAGAAGTCTAGAAATAATGGGAAGAGGTCTGAACCATGAAAAATAGCTATCACATAGTCCACGGGTTTTACTGCTAAAGAAAGGCATAGAGGTGTCCTCGACATACAGCCCACTAATTCAGAAACATGCATAAAATTAATGTTACTCTTTTAAGGATGTTTCTCCAGTTCAGTCCACAGTTACCAATGAGAGCAAATTAGGAGCTGAAATGGGTTTGCAAAAGTAGAGTAAAACTGTGTGTGGCTCACACACATGAAAACCCTATTAACCCCAAATGCTCCACAGGACGGTGGAAATTAGGGACCAACCAGACTTTTTAAGTATTTGCAGGAGACACTTCCAAGCAGCATGCAACCCAGTGGTTGCCCTAATTTGAGGAAAACTAAATATTCTAAATAGAATTATTTAACAACACATAGAAGGAGGTATTTTTATCAGATATTTTGTCCACATTCAACGCCTCAAAAATTAGTATAAGGATAGGCATAGGGAAACGGATGTGGCTCAAAAAGTTCGGCGTCCGTCTACCATATGGAGAGACCGGGGTTCGATCCCCGGTACCTCCCGGTAAAAAAAAAAAAAAAAGGATAGGCATATATACCGATGGAATCAACCTGAAAGTCCAGACATTGAAGCTGCACATCTATGGGCAACTGATTTTTGACCAGGGCACCATGTCCACTCAACGGGAACGAACAGTCTCTTCAACAAATGGTGCTGAGAAAACTGGATATGCACAAGCAGAAGAAAGGAACTGGACCCGCTCACGCCACACACAAAAAAGTAACTCAATGGCCTGAAAATGAGAGCTAGAACCGTAAAACTATTACAAGAATATATAGGAGGAAATCTTCAGGACCTTATACTCGCAAAGGGTTCCTGGGTATGGCACCAAAAGCAATAAAAGGAAAAATAGGTAAATTGGACTTCATAAAAATTGAAGACCTTTTATGCTTTATTTTTATGTTACCACACTTTTTAAAAATTACCCCTAGAAAAAGTAAAAGATTATCCAGGACAAAGGTCTGAGAAACCAACCTTTATAGTGAAGTTCGACTATCCTGAACTTGTGGTTAGAGCTTATACTATTGTAAGCTGTTCAATTTAACACTAGATATAGGATATCTGGCAGCAAACAGCAGCTACGTAGTGAAGGCAAGATTTTCTGCGTTTGAATACTTTAGGCTACATAAGAAGAGAAACTGGGTAGGCCCAATCAGACAGCTTTACTCAGAATCTGAACATATAAGTAGCTGCTTTCGTTGAGCAAGTAAATGAAATCATTACGGATTCTTCCAATTTACCTTGCCATGCATAACCACATCGAGGTTTTTTTTAAACAACTTGAATTTAAGATAAAGGTTATATTTAGACTCATTCAAAAAAAAAAAAAAAAAAAAAAGATCTGCACCCATTTTCGGGTGGTGGGGAAGGAGGAAAGGGTAAGTATTGTTTGTGAAAAAGAGGGAAAAAATACATTTACTAAAAATGAGAGAGAGAGGTGTCCCTGACACCTGGAGGTCCCATGCTGGAGTGGGAGGTGGGAAGAGAAAGATAATAAAAGAAAGAGACAGGTGTAATGTCAGGAGGTGGAAAAGGCTACAGGAAAAAAAAGCCACATAAGAGATGAGGAAGAACGTCTGCCTAATTCCTCCTTTGTGGATGTGCAAAACTTTTTTTTTTAAATGTATTTATTTAATACGAGGTAAGTAGTAGGTTTACAGAAAAAACATACAGGTCCCACATACACACCCTCACACACAGTTTTCTCTATTTTTAACATTTTGCATTAGTGTGGTACCTTTGTTACAATTATGAAACAATATTAATTATACTAATAACTATGAACCTTAGTTTACATTAGGGTTCTCTGTATTGCACCATCCTACAACTTTTCCAATAAAAATTATTCTAGTAATATATATACAACCTAAAATTCCCCCCTTTTAACACATTCACATATATAATTCACTGCTGTTAATTACATTCACAGTTCTGGGCTATCATCACCACCTTCCATTACCAAAAGTTCTCCATCACCCCAAACAGAAAATACCCCAAACTCTGTACCGATTCAGCATTAATTCCCTATTCTCTACCGCCACCACCCCAGGCCCTGGTAATCTGTATTCTACTTTCTGACTCTATGAATTTGCTCATTGTAATTATTATGAAATAATAATCATCATCAACGAGGTCATACAATATTTGTCCTTTTGTGTCTTTTCGTGTCTGGCTTATTTCACTCAACGTGATGTTTCAAGGTTCCTCCATGTATCAGAATTTCATTCTTCTTATGGCTGAATAACAGTCCGTTGTAGGTGCATAATGTACTTTGTGCATCCATTCATCCGTTGATGGACACTTGGGCTGCCTCCACCTTTTGGCAATTGTGAATGCTGCTGCTATGAACATCAGTGTGGAAATATCTGTTAGAGTATCTGCTTTCAGGTCTCTGGGATATATGCCTAGAAGTGAGATTGATGGTCTATTAGTCAGCCGAAGGGGTGCTGATGCAAAATACCAGAAATCTGTTCGCTTTTATAAAAGGCTATTTATTTGGGGAGAAGCTTACAGTTACCAGGCCATAAAGCATAAGTTACTTCCCTCACCAAAGTCTGTTGCCACATGTTGGAGCAAAATGGCTACCACATGTTGGAGCAAAATGGCTACCAACGTCTGCGAGGGTTCAGGCGTCCTCTTCCTCCTAAGGCTCCGTGGTCCCAGCTCTTTTCAGTATCAGCTGTGGGCTGGCCCAAGTCTCATCTCTCTCCTGGGGCTCTAATCTCTCTGGGCTCAGCTGCTCTGCTCTCTCCACAAGTCCAGCTGTAAACTCTCAGGTGAACGGCTCGTCTCTCTTCCCAGGGCCTCTGCCGTGTCTAATGGAGCCTTCTCTCTTTCCTCGTGTATCTGCTTCTCTGTGTATTTACTTCCCAGGGCTCCAGCATTAAAACTCCAACTCTCTCTTCTGCCATGTTGTTTTTTCTGTGAGTCCCTGCCCACCATGGGGTGGAGACTCAATGTCCTACTGACATGACCCAATCAAAGCCTTAATCATTATTTAATCAAGTAAAAGTGAAACCTATGAATCCAATTCAATCTAATATGCCCAGAGGAACACCAGTTCACAAACACAATCCAATACCTATTTTTGGAATTCATAAACAATATCAAACTGCTACAGATGGGCATGATGGTAATTCTTTTCTTAAATCTCTGAGGAACCATCAAACTGTTTTCCACAGTGACTACACCATTTTACATGCCCATCAACAATGAATAAGTGTTCCTATTTCTCCATATCCTCTCCAACACTTGTCATTTTCCATTTTTTAAGTGTAGCCATTTTAGAAGGTATGAAATGGTATCTCATTGTGGTTTCGATTTGCATTTCCCTGATGGTTAGTGATGTTGAGCATCTTTTCACATGCTTTTGGCAATTTGTATATCTTCTTTGGAGAAATTTTTATTCAAGTCTTCTGGCCAATTTTTACTTGTGTTGTTTGTCTTTTTGTTGTTGAGTTGTAGGATTTTTAAAATATAATTCTGTATATTAAACCTTTATCAGCCATAGGTTTTCCAAATATTTTTCTCCAATTCTCTGGGTCATCTTTTTACTTTCACAATGAAGTACTTTGATGCACAAAGTTTTTTATTTTGAGGAAATCTCAATTATCTACTTTTTCTTTTGTTTCTCATGCTTTTGATGTAAAGTCTGAGAAACTATTGCCTAACACAAGATGCTTCCCTCTGTTTTCTTCTAGGAGTTTTATAGTTTGGTTCTTATTCTAAGTCATTGATTAATTTGAGTCAATTTTTGCTTGTTTATGATGTGAGGTCCACCTTCATTCTCTTTCATGGGGCTATCCAGTTCTCCCAGTGCCATTTGTGGAACAGACTATTCTTTCCCAACTGAGTGGATTAGTAACCTTGTCAAAAATCAGTTGGTCATAGGAGGATTGTGGGAAGATGGCAGAGGAGAAAATTCCAGGAATTAGTCCCAATAGCTAATAGCTCAATCAGCTATTGAGCTGGCAGGAACTGTCTCAGTCACTCACTTTGAAACTCCAGAGTCCAGTGGAACACTGTGCAGTGTCCAAGGAGGAGCAAAAGTGAGAGGCTGGTGACTCGGATAAATGCCAGCGAGCTCCACCCTCCACCCTCCCTGCAGCAGCCATGATTCCCCCAAGCCCAGCCTTGTGGTGAAGCTTGGGGACTCACAGTACAGCTTGCTGGTGCCAAGCTGGGACAGAAAGACCTAGTCCTGCAATTCCAGGTGTGCGGTCTGGTCACCAATCACTGCTTTAGATCAACGGGGCTGGCTCTGAGGGCGGCCATGTTCCAACCCTCCTCCCACCTGGGGAATGGCAGCAGAAGAATCTTAAAGACAGCAACCTTCCTCAAAAACCGCAGAAAACAGTTAAAGGGCTGCATTAACTTGGCAAGTGCTGAATCTAGAAAACGCAGATTCAAAAGCCATAGAAGAAGCTCCTGGTGTCTTTACTGGACCCTCTCCAACACTTCCACAATGCAGGGTGGAACCAGCTTGTGCTCCCATTACCGTCCCTGGTCTTGTTCCAGCGGGAGCAGAGTAGTCTCTCTGTGCACAAACCGAGGTGCATATAAGTCATGTCAATCTATCCCATGGGAGTCTGAAAGACTGAGCTAGGAAACTTCTCTTGGGCTTGCCCACCCAGAGTTTCTCTTGAGGAGAGGGGCAGCTTGTGGACAGCTGGGACAGTGTGAGACACAACTAAGTCCTCTGCCGGGGACAAAGGACTAACTGTAGTAAGTCATCCAAGAAAGCACCCAGGAATAGGTGAAAGTCTATTTCAAAAGGAGTAGAGAGGGCATTCACTTGAATTCCTGTAAACTATAAATGGAGGAATTTCTAAGGCCACAAGCAAGCACAAGCCCAGGAAAAGAATCAGGCTCTATGGCTCCACCCAACCTCACATGGGTGCAGAGAGGACCCTGTACTTCACATGTGATCTGGGCTGATCTTCTTGATAGGAGGGCTAAGATCTGAAAGAGACATCAGAAAAAGGAGAGCCAATTTGCAAAGACTGCGAACGGTGCTTTTTGCTCTGATTTTTTTGTTTTGATTAGTTCCTGGCATTCAAAAAGAATGTCATGTCACTATTTGAATACAAACTTAATGAACAGACAGCTCAGGGACTAAATCCTGAAGTTAACACTTTAAATTATTAAAGCGTACACTGTACAACAAGATTACAAGACAAACAAAGAAACAGGAAGTGATGGCCAATCAAAAGGAACAAGATAAAAATCCAAAACCATCAACGAAGAGAACAAGACTTTGAACATACTAGAAAAACACTTTTTAAAAATGATCCTGAATTTGCTCAAGGAGATGGAAATAAAACACTGAGAAAGAACTAAAGAATACGAGGAAAACTATTAATAAAGTATATAGGAATCTCTTTGAGATTCTCAATAGGAATCAAACACAAATACTGGAGTTGAAGAATACAATAACTGAAATAACAAGTTCCCTAGATGGTTTCAACAACAGACTGGCAGAAGAAAGAATCAGTGATCCTGAAGGTAAGACCACTGAAATGGTCAAACTAAGGAACAGAAAGTAAAAAAGAATGAACAGAGCTTCAGAGAGCTGTGGGACACCATCAAGCTTAACAATATACGCATTATGAGAATCCCGGAAGGAGAAGAAGGAGAGAAAGGGGCAGAAGTAATATTCAAAGAAATAATGGCTGAAAACTTCCCAAATTTAATGAAAGACATGAATATGCCCGTTCAAAAATCCCAATTAACCACAAACAGGATAAACTCAATGAGAACCATGCCCAGGCACATAGTAATCAAACTGTCCAATGCCAAAGACAAGGAGAGAGTTCACAAAGCTGCAAGAGAAAAGCTACGAATTCTGTGCAAGAGAATCCCAATATTAAATGGTGATTTCTCATCAGAAACCAAAGAGGCAAGAAAGCAGTAGCACAAAACATTTAAAGTACTAAAAATATAATTGCCAACCAAGAATTTTATATCCAGCAAGAACTTTTTCAAAAATGAGGGAGAGATAAGACATTCCCAGATAAACAAAAGCTGAAGGAGTTCATTACCAGTAGACCTGCCCTACAAGCAATTCTAAAGGGAGTTCTTCAGACTGAAAGGAAAAGGACACTAGACTGTGGTTCAAAGGATATACAGAAAAAAGATCTCCAGTAAAGGTAACTATATGGGTAATTATAAATGCCAATACTCTTGTAATTGTATTGTGTGTTATATAACTCCGCATCTTACTTCTTACAAGTGCTAAATTGCAAATGCATAAAAAATAATGATCTATGGTTTGGGACATACAGTGTGCAAAGATAAAATGTGTAATAAGGCAAAAAAAGGTAGGAGGAGGAGAGGTATAAGAACAATGTATGTGCATGCTATTGAAGTTAAGGTGATATCAAATCAAATATAACTGCTATAGATTTACAATGTCAAATTTTAACCCCATGGCAACCATTTGAAAATCTGAAAATAATATTCAGAAAGAAATGAGAAGGCACTCAAAATGTTGTACTACAAAAAATCAAATAAATATAAAAGTAGACGTTAACAGAAATGTTGAAGGTCAAAAAGCCATAAAACTTATAAAGATAAGACAGCAAAATGGCAGACAATAGCTGTGGCAGTTTGAGATTATTTATGAATCCCCAAAGGAAAGATTATATTTGTATACTGATCTATTCCTCTGGGTGTGACACCCTTTGATTGCATTAGATTCAGCTGAGATGTCTTTGATTAAATTATGTTAAGATTAAGGCTTTGATTCAACCACATCAGTAGGGCATGACTCTGGCTGAGTCCCTGACACATTGGTGGGACACAGAAGAAGATACAAGAAAAAGAGAATGCTCCATAGACATGAGAAAAGAGAGAACTTTGTCAGTTTTGATCCTGGAGCCCCGGGGAGAGATAAGCCATTCACCTGATAGTTTGCAGCTGGAGAGAAAAGTGCAACTGAGCAGCTGATAAGGCCTGGAAAGAAACATGCCCTATGCCAGACTGATATAGGAAGCTCTGAGAGATGAGAACTATGCCAGGTTACAGCTGAGATCGGAAGAGGCTGGGCCCACAGAGCCTTAAGAAGAAGAAGGAAGGAGAGACCAGGCAGAGATCAGCAACTATCTTGCTTCAATATGTGGCAACTGGCTTTGGTGTGAAAGCAACTTTGATTTGGACTCTATAGGGCCTTATAACTATAAGCTTTTACCCCCAAATAAATACTATTTATAAAAGCCAACAGATTTCTGGTACTTTGCATCAGCACCCCTTCGGCTGGCTAAAACAATAGCCCTGCATTATCTGTAGCTACTTTAAATCTAAATGGATTTGAGAGCAGATGTGGCTCGAGTGGTTGAGCTCCCACCTCCCACATGGGAGATACCAGGTTCAGTTCCCGGTGCCTCCTGAAAAAACAAAAAAACAACAACAAGAAAAATAAATGAAGAAACCAACTCAGGGAAGCCAATATGGCTCACTGGTTGAGCACAAGCTTCCCACATATGAGGTCTGGGGTTCACTCCCCAGGCACAGTACCTCAAAAAAAAAAAATCTAAATGGATTAAATTCTCTAGTCAGAGACAGAAGGGATAAAAAAGCATGACCTAACTATATGCCATTTACAAGACACTCACCTTAAATTCAGAGACATGAAAAAAATATATACCATGCACATAGTAACCAAAAGAGAGCTGGGGTAGCAGCTATACTAATATCAGATAAAAATAGACTTTAAGTCAGAAACTGTTACAAGAGACAGAGAAGGATATTATATACTGATAAACGGTCAGTTCAACAAGAACGCATAACAATTATAAATATACATGCTCCTAGCCACAGAGCCCCAAAATATAAGAAGCAAATCTTGACAGATTTAAAAGGACAAGTAGATGACTCTGCATTAAGAGTAGGAGACTGCAATACACCACTTTCAGTAATGGATAGAACATCTAGACTGATGATCAATGAGGAAACAGAAGTCTTGAACGATACTCTAAACCAACTTGACCTAAGAGACATATATAAAACAAGTCACCCAACAGCAGCAGAATACACATTCTTCTCAAGTACATATGGTTGATTCTCCGGGACAGACCATATATAACATCACAAAAAGAGTCTTAATAAATTCAGAAATATTGAAATCATATAATGTATCTTCTCAGACCACAAAAAGAATAAATCCAGATAGAGAAATGGAAATTTCATAAATATGTGGAAACTATACAACATATTCTTAAACAATCAATGGGTCAAAGAAGAAATCACAAGCAAAATTATGAAACAGCTTGAGGCAAATGAAAATGAACATATAACATATTAAAACATATAGGATGCAGCAAAGGCGGTGCTGAGAGGAAAATTTATAGCTATAGCTGCATACATTAAAAGAAGAAGAAAATCTCAAATCAGAGCTCTAACCTTAAAATTGGAAGATCTGGAAAAGGAAGAGCAAGCTAAACCCAAAGTGAGCAGCCACAGGAGATAACAAAGATTAAAGTGGAAATAAAGGAAATAGAGAATTAAAAAACAGATATAATCACTATGATGGTTAGGTTCATGTGTCAATTTGGCTAGGTAATGGTGTGCAGTTATTTGGTCAAGGAAGCACTGGCCTAATTGTTACTGTGAGGACATTTCACGGACTTAAATAATCAGTAAGTTGATTGCATCTATGGCTGATTACATCTACAATCAACTGAGGAGATTGCCTTCAGCAATTAGAGATATCTCATCCAGTCAGTTGAAGGTTCTAAAAGGAGAAGTGATGATTTCAGCAGTCACAAGAGATTATTTTCATCTCTACTTCATTGAAAGCTTTCATCAGAGTTCCCAACTTGCAGCCTGCCCTGTGAAATTTGGACTCATGCATCCCCACAGTTGTGTGAGAGACAATGTTATAAAATCTCATATTACAGATATCTCCTGTCAGTTCTGTTTCCCTGGAGAACCCTGACTAATACAATCAACAAAATCAATAATTGGTTCTTTAAAAAGATCAATAAGTTGGCAAACCTTTAACTAGACTAACAAAGAAAAAATAGAGGATACAAATAACTATAATCAGAAAAGAAAATGGAGACATTACTACTGATCCAACAATAGTAATGGCATTTATAATTACCCATATGTTTACCCTTACTGGAGGTCTTTATTTCTTTGTGCTACTTAGATCCACTCTCTAGTGTCCTTTCCTTTCAGTATGAGGAACTCCCATTAGCATTGCTTGGAGTGCAGTTCTAGTAGTGATGAATTCTCTAGGCTTTTGTTTATCTGGAAATGCCTTGATCTCTCCCTCTTTTTTTTAAAAGAAAGTCTTGCCGGATATAAAATTCTTGGTTCACAAGTGTTTTCTCTCAGCATTTTATTTATTTCCTCCCACTGCCCTCTTGCCTCCCTGGTTTCTGATGAGAAGCTGGTAGTTAATCTTATTGGGACTCCTTGTACATATGAAATGGACTTTCTCCCCCTCGAGGGTGCTCTATTGTATGTCTTTAGGGAATCCTTTGCCTCAGCCTGCTTTGATTTAATTGCTTCTTATACTGCTTTAACTGTCCACAAACTGCAGGGCATGTTTTGGGGAAGTGAGCCAGAGACAAGTTTCCTGATTTAGTCTTTCAGGCTGCCACCAGACAGATTGGAACTAACATACAGGCACCCAAGTATGCTCATAGGGATTCCTCTGCTCCCTCTGGAACAGAGTCTGGGACACACAATGGGAGGGCAGGATGACTCCACATCACACCAGGGAGGGGAATGGGGGAAGGGCCAGCAAGGGCACCATGAGCTACTCCTACCATTTTTTAATGCTGCATTTTCTTGTTTCAGCACTTGCTGAATCAAGAGTAATCAATAGTTTAATAAAGGTGACGACACAAGCCAGATTGCTCTCTCTGCCTGGAGGAACCCACACCAAATCTCGGTGTCTATTTCCATCTTTCCCTCCCATTTTTCAGCAAGCTCTGTTCTTTTCCCGCATTTCCCAATAAGTTCTTTTTACTGGCCTAACTAAACTGGTGTGTTCTTAAATTCTTTTATGTAACATAGCCAAGAAACTAGAGGAATCCAACACTACCCCATCTTCATTTGGTGAGCCAGCCAGGAGGTCTAAAAGCAGGTAGCCCTCTCTGATACCTGGCAAGAACTGGTAAGTCTAAAACATTTTATAGCCTGTTTGTGCCCTCTTTTAGTTCTGTTGTTCTAAAGGGGGTTAATGGCCAGGGGGTTCCTGGATAAGCTCCCATAGGACATACTTCTGCACAGACTTCTGGCTTCCTCTCTGGAGGTGGCAGGGGCTATCCCCACTCCGTGTAGATCCAAGGAAGTTCTGGTTGGCAGATGAAATCGCTCCTGAGACCTGACTGGGCACATGGCCTAAGTCAAGCAGGAGTCTGCAGGGAGTTTACCAGACCTTAAGTTCAGAATGGCTATTACCGGTTGTATTGTTTCCTTAGACTGCTAGTTAACTCCTTTTAATTAAAAGTGCCTTTGATCTTCCAACTACTGCTGTCCTCACATCTGACTTAAAGCATCTGTGAGATGCTTTAGAATGTCTTAGAACTGAAAATGTATTTGTTAGCAATGCATAATCCCCAGCCTCAGCAGTGCCCTGAGGCTTTGCTCCTTCTCTGCCCTGGGGAGGCCCTGAGATTGTCTTGGGGTGGGGGAATCCCTGAGGGTGTCTGCCAGCAATTAGTCACTAGTTTTGGGGGCTTCAAATGTCAGGGTTATTTGAGGAACTCGGCCCCTGGGAGTGGCTATGGAGTGAGCTCACTCACAGCCAGCTCCTAAGACCACTGCAAAGTAGGCAAAGGAAAGGTCCCTAGCCAGCCTCTTTCCTCAGGGTCAACCAGCTTGGATGTTCAGTCTGGGAGCTGGACCCAGATGCCCCCAAGACCTCTAAAGCTCTGGGGACACCCAGAAACGTAAGGCTCCCAATCCCCAGAACATGGGACAGTGAGCAGGGCTCCCAATTCCAGGACTTTGGCTCGGTGAGCAAATCCGTTCAACCAGGTCTAGTGGTGGGACGCCCCCAGACTGACAAAGGCGTCTTATCCTCCCCAGGATAATGGGCGGCTCTTCCAGCATTCAAGCATACTCCCCATTGGGGTGTCTTCTCAGAAACTGGGGCGACCTGCCTATCGATAGTCTGAAAAAGAAGAGGCAAATATTTCTCTGCCGCAGTACAAGTTAAAGGACGGCCAGGAGTGGCTGCTAAATGGGACCCTCAGTCTAAGCCCTATACTTCCGATAGCCCTACTGTGAGAGAGAAGGAAAGTGGGTAGACTTCCCTAGATGCAGCTTTCTGTAGCCCTATGTCATAATAGAAGCCTAAAGGGTTCTTGTCGGCTAAGCTATGCAGAAGGAAGCCTCAGAGTGCAGAGTCAGCCCCCTCCCAAGAAGGAAGACGATACCCTAGATGACCCCCTTCTAGTAGCCCACCTCGCTATGACCCAGCTCTGGACCCAGAAGCCCTGTAAACCCACCCCCAGTGGAGGCTGCATCACCTCCTTCGTATGTCTTAAGGCCTAGTCCAGCGGGTTGTACCCAAAGTGGAGCCTCATTCCACCCATGTAGGAAGTCGAGGGTCTCTACCCTTTCATGGAAGCAGCTAATGGGGGCGCAGGAACCATCAGGATGCACGCCCCCTTCTCTATGGCCAGCCTGGCACAGTGCAAAGAGAAGTTAGGTCGGTGCTCTGAGGACCCCCCTAAATTTACTGAGGGGTTCCAGCCATCACAATGATCTATACACTAACGGGGCGACATGCACATTATTCTTTCAATTTGCTGCACCCCAGAGGAAAAGCACCACATCTGGACTGAGGCCCAAGGGCATGCCAACAGACTGGCTCCCGGCGGCCTAACCAGTGTGCGGGGGGTGGGGGAGCAACAGCAGTCCAGTACAGACCCCGGTGGAACTGCCAAAGGGACAGGCAGGTCTGAAGGCCAGGGACCTTCTAAAGGGTCTCTGCCTCCTTGAAGGGGTGAGAGGTGCATTTCCAAAGGGGCCAATTACAGTAAGTTCGGGGAAGTTACTGAGGGACAAGAGGAGAACCCATGGGAAGGCTGGCAGAGGTAATGAAGAAATGTACTCTGATGACCCTGACTCTAATGAAGGGCAGACCCTCAAAGCAGCTCACTTCATCAGCCAGGCTGCTTCAGGTACGGGTAGGAAGCTGGGAAAGCTCGGGGTGCCCAGACTCCCATGAACACCCTTCTACACACAGGCTTCTCCGTCTCCAGCAATCGAGACCACACTGCCAAGGTGGAGAAGGTAAGCAGTGGTGAGGTAAAGGCCCCAGAGCAGCCTCGCCTTCTTGCAGTCGCTGCTAAAGGCAACCTGTCATCTGAGGGCCACCTGGGTCCAGGCTCCACGTCAGCAGGAACCTGCTTCAGATGTGGAGAGGGTGGCCCTGGACAGGTGGCTGCAGGAACCTGCTTCACATGTGGAGAGGCTGGCCCTGGAGACGTGGCTGCCTCAAGCCACCTCGCCGCGGACAGCCGCAAGGGCTTCGCCCCAGGTGCAAAAAGGACAGGCCTTGGGCCCGGGAGTGCACGGCTCCCCAGAAGGGGACGGGGCTCCCCGGGGAGGGGACGGGGCTCCCCAGAAGGGGACGGGGCTCTCCAGAAGGGGACGGGGCTCCCCGGGAGGGGATGGAGCTCCCGGGGAGGGGATGGGGCTCCCCGGGGAGGGGATGGGGCTCCTCGGGGAGGGGATGGAGCTCCCCAGGAGGGGATGGGGCTCCCCCGCGAGCCCTGCTCATGTCCCTAGGATGATGGAGGGGCCTGAGGCTAAGTGTGGCTCCCTGGAGGGCACCGAGACCATCAGCAGGAGGAGGAGCCTGGGTGACCCTTGACCCAGCAGGTGAGTGTTAATTTCTTAACTGATCGGGGAGCCACCTGTTCCCTCCTAACCTGCCACTCCACAGTCGTGTTATAATGGGAGTTGGTGGGAAATCAAAATCCAGACCTTTTACTATGCCTCTCCCCTGTAGACTAGGAAACCGCCTAACAAGCCATCACTTCCTAGTCATTCCAGAATGCCCGGTCCCATTAGGGAGGAGACCTTCTCCATTCCCTAGGAGCTAGCATTCTACTGGTAGACCCCAGCCTGAGCCCCCAGGTGTATAATGCCTCGGAAATGAGTGGGTGGGCCTGGGTTCGAAACTGGCTGCCAGGCTGTAGTGTTGGCGTCAGAGCCAGGGACCCCACCAAGCGAAACCCCTCAAGGAACAGCCGACCAGATAAACCCTTTGGTCTGGGATACGGGGTCCCAGCTGGGCCTCTGGGCTCCCCCTGAAGGAGGAGCTGCTAACCTCCCTGCAACAAGCCCAGGGGCACTTCCCGGCTGGTTCAAGACTCAGAGCAGTCAAAAGCTTGTCTGACCCACTCACCCGCCTGTGCCCAAGCCTGACCCTCTCCTAAACCAAATGGAAGGACCTGACTCTGGGGGCCTCATCACTCCCGCACTGTTACAGGGCTTGCCGGCTGGGTGCACTCACCCAAGTGAAGCTCTCCAAGGAAGTGCCAGTGCCAGCCACTGCGTGGCCTGACACGCCTCTTCAAGAGACAAGGTTACGCAGTGTCTGTGCCAAATCCCTCTCACCCTAGCCCAAACTAAGCCCCATGTGGTCTACTACGCCGTCCTACGGCCAGGGGGAGGGCAAGCCAAACACCCCTTAGGAAATCTTGTCCAAACAGCGGCCACGCGGCCGATAAATCTTCCTGCTGGCTCTGCGTGTCTCAACCAGAGACACCGCGGCCTGGCCAGCTGCCCCCAGGCACTGGGCAGCCGCTAATCTCTCAGTCCGGCCTATTGCCACCTTATCACCCAGTGCAGGGGTGAAATATGACAACCCCCCAGCAGCTTCTCACCACACTCCAAGCTGGCAGCATCACCTTGGAGCCTGCTTCTCCCCCTCGGGTGGGTCCTCTGCACACCTAAGAAGCCCACCTTCCCCGGCGGCATCTCCTCCCACGCCTCCCAGCACGCCCTCTCCCCTCCCTTCCTGGGCAAGCTAGATTTTACCTCCTAACAACACGTTCTGGATGGCCCCCCAGCGGGCAAGCACCTGGGTGTGCTGACCGCTCCCCCTCGAGTGCTCTACCTCACCCAGTGCCCCATCAATGCCCACAGAGCTCACCAGCACCAAAGACCCACTCAAGGCTCAGCAGCCGGCGGGCGGGATAGGAAGGGGCGCGCCACGAGCCAGTGTTGCCAGGGACGCCCTGCTGGGCCGTGTAACTCTATGCTTCTAAATACAACTTATCCTGACCAAAGCATCCCACCAAACATACCGCGGGCGTGTCGTAAACTAGGCCCCCGTGGCTGGGAGGAGAGGCCAGCCCCGTGGACACCCAGGGCCCAGCGGGTGCGTGTCGGTGCTGGCTGCTGACGCGCGAGCCAGCGAGCTGGCACCTGTCAGCTCTGAAGAGGGTGCCAGCCCACCAGTAAGTGGCCTCACATCCGCGGCTGCTTCACACTCCAGGATGCGATCTCCCTCCTCTGGGGAGACAGGCCTACCTCTCCTTGGCCCACTTTGGACTGGCTTATGCTCACTAGCACACAGCACCCCTCTATCCACTGTGGTCCTGAAAACCGCACCGTGCCGTTTCCTGTATTTCCTCCTCATACAGCAGCTAAAAGGGCAGTGCCTCCTGGCTGTTCTAGGCGTGACCACAGCTGCAGGAACTGGCCTAGTAGTTGGAGCAGTTTGGTATTGTCTATGAATTCCAAAAAGAGAAATTAGATTGTGTTTGTAAAGTGGTCCGCTCCTTCGGGTGTATTCCATTTATTAGACTCAGAGATTTCACTTTTGCTTTATTAAATCAAGATTAGGGCTCCTATTTGACCGCGTCATTAGGGTGGCTCGGTCTGAGTCCCCGCCTCCCTGCCCCCCCCTTGTGGGCTATATAAACAGATGCTCAGTCAAAGGCAGGGAAGTAAGTACACGGAGAAGGAGACACAGACCAGGTACCAGGAAGAGAGAGTGCTCCACAGACACGGCCTGGGAGGAGAGATGAGCCTGAGAGTCTGCAGCGGACCTTGTGGAGAGACCAGGGCAGCTGAGCCTGGGAAGGAACGCGCCCCGGGGAGAGTGACAAGCCTTATGCCAGCCTACAACTGAGATCAGAAGAAGCTGGGACCACGGAGCCCGAAGAGGAAGAGGGAGGCTGAGCCCTCGCAGACGTCGCCCGCCATCTTGCACCAACTTTGGGTGAGAAAGTACCTCTTATGGTACCCTGAGTTGGACTCTTTAGGGCCTGGTGACTGTAAGCTCCTACCCCAAATAAATACCCTTTATAAAAGCCCACAGAGTTCCGGTACTTTGCCCCTTGGCTGACTTATACAGTAGAGTCTATACCAAACCCAGCAGGTCTACCACCACCGTCCCTAGCCCTCACCAACAGCAGAGAAGAAAGCAGCCGTGCCTTAGCAGCCCTAAGGCAGCAGACAGACTCTCTCGCTGCTGTGGTGCTGCAAAATCGCAGAGCCCTAAACATGCTGACAGCAGCATGGGAGGCGGGGGGGGGCGAGGGACATGCCTATTTCTCAAGGAAAACTGCTGTTTCTATATAAACCACTCCGGAATGGTCCTAGACAGCATTTGAAGCCTGCAAGATGAAGCCCACCAACTTCAGGAGGATGCAGCCTCTGGGGGCTCCTGGCCTTTCTCACTCTCGCTGATCCAGTATGTCATGGCTGCCCCCTTTTTGGGACCACTTACCACTGTCTTCTTTATCCTTTTAGTGGGGCCACGTGTCTTAAATTCTAACTAAGTTTATTTCTTCCAGAATCAACGCCTTCCAAAACAAGATATTAGTCATGCAGGGATTTCAGCCAGTTCTAACCACAGTGTCGAACCCGTCTTTCCTCGACCTCAATAGAATAGCCTGAGAGGTTTACGCCCTGTCAGGCAGAGACTACTGCCCTAACCAGCAGGAAGTAACTAGGGCAGAATGACCATCACCCCTCGGCACCCCCGTAAGAATAAGGGCGTGAACTCTCTGAGGGGGGAGCTGAGGCAGGTTAGCCAGGGAAACGAGGAGGAGACGAGCCACAACATGGCCACCAGACAACATGGCCGCCAGACAACGTGGCCGACAGACCTCACTGAGGCCTTGAGTTTAAACTTGAGGTCCCAGTTTCTCTTTCTGGACCTCCCCCTGATCCCAGATATTCCAAACAGGCCTCACCACTGGCCCCACCATTGGTGGGGTAGCCAGTAACAGCTGGGGCCCCTCCCCTTAGCATTAGCACTGGGAGGGGTAATTAATAGTTTAATAAAGGTGACTACACAAGCCAGACTGCTCTCTCTGCCTGGGAGACCCTGCACCTAATCTCGGTGTATAATTCCACCTTTCTCTCCCATTTCTCAGCAAGCGCTGTTCTTTTCCCCCATTTCCCAATAAATTCTTTTCACTGGCCTAACTAAGCTGGCGTGCTCTTAAATTCTTTTATGCAACACAGCCAAGAACCTAGAGGAATCCAGCAGTTCCCCTTCTTCAATGGCTCTTGCAGATATTTTTAAGTGCCAAAATGTTACTAAATAAATTTCTACTGATTATCTTTAAAACTTTTATTTAACACTTAAAAAGCAGTTTAACTTTCTAAAATGTGTCACACATAACTCCTAATTTACAGATCAAGAGAAAAAGAACCTCATTCTAATCCACTTATTACAAAAAACAAACAGAGCATCAGTGAAACCTGAAAAGCCATGCTGTTGGTGGAGTTCTCCATTATGCAAAACTATATCCAGAACTGAGAATTCTAAGTACAGACATAAGAAAACTGCCATGTCTATCCTTCCTGTTATCATACTCTTGATATGCTGGCACGTATTATGTCAACACTGACCTTAAACACAGCCTTGTTTTGTGACGTGCATTTCTGCCTGTATGAGAAATTTCATTTATTCAACAAATATTCATTGAGTGTCCACTAGGTTCTAGCATAGTACTAGATATCTGGGATAAAGAAATGAACAAGACATAATGCCTGACCACAAGAAAGTCATAGTCTCCTGAGGAAAGACATAGATCAGCAATGAAAAATGCCATAATAGAGTTAATATTAGTTGTTGCCATATACTGAATTTAAAACTCTATATTTATTACATAATCATCGCAATATTGTCATTTCATAGATGATGAATCTGAGGCTTAGTGAGAAGTTAAACTTGCCCGAGAACACTCAGCTAAGTAGAGAAAGAGCCAAGATTGAGCCAAACTCTCCCGACATCAAGGTGCATTCTGTATACTTTCATGTTATAACACTTCAAAAGAGAATGGAAACACAAAGAAAGGACCCCAGTGGGAGTAAGAAAATAGGGGAGGGGTGAGAAAGGTGTTTTCAAAGAAGAGCTTTCATTAAGCTGTCTGAAAAGGAATAAATTAGAGAGGACCTGAGAGTCTCATTATAAATAATTTAGGAAAATAAATTAGATTACCAAAGCAAATTTTGGAACTGCCCTAGATGTTTTGTAGCTACCTGAAGAAACAACCTTAAAGACATGCTCAAAAAATGATGAATACTTTCACTGTTCCTACTGAGCAAAGCAAAATAGGATGCCAAATTGAAGAAAAGAGGATGCAATATAGCATGCTCACATTTGGAAAGTCTGTAGGAAGTGTGGTAGATTGAATGACATACCCCAACTTAAATATGTTCTTCACCTTAGTCTGCACCCCTCTGGGTGCGAAGCCATTGGAAACAGCCTCTGGGAGATGTCACTTTTAGTTCAGGTGTGGCCAGGCTGAGCCAGGTCAGGCCTTAATCTGGATTTCTGGTGGCTTCATAGAGAGAAACTGGAAGTCACGGGGGACGTCACCATGTGATGTGAGTCAGAGACGATAGTCAAGGAACCCCAAGGACTTTAGCAAGCCAGCACCAGCGTGCTGATCTGGACTCCAAGCTTCAGAAACCGTAGCTAGTAAATGTTTGCTGTTCACGGTATTTGCCACAGCAGCCTGGCAAAGTACAACAGAAGGTGAGCATTTGTGAGCAGGAAACCATGAGAAGGCAAGTCCC
Organism: Tolypeutes matacus; assembly: GCA_026826555.1. Taxonomy (NCBI): domain Eukaryota; kingdom Metazoa; phylum Chordata; class Mammalia; order Cingulata; family Chlamyphoridae; genus Tolypeutes; species Tolypeutes matacus. Next base: position 825,089 of record JAKSZT010054342.1, on the reverse strand, counting down.
TCAGGGCTGTGGACTGGGCATTGGCAATGCCGACGTGGCAGTGCAGGGCACTGTGAAAGCAGATTCACAAGCTGGCACGGTCAGGGGCTTCTAGTCTGTGTGAACATGAAGCCTACAGAGCATATTTTCTAGACAAACTGAAAGTGAAGAGAAATTTCTACAAATTAGTCCATCTTCTTGATATCTAGATGCTGGCGACTTCATTAAATTCTTTTCTATATACTCTATTACTTTGGGCTCATAACAAACCGCGTCTATGAGGTAAGTGTTTTAAGGATTCCTATTTGATAGACAAGAAACAGAAGTAAACAAAAGTTAAATGCATGCAGCTACTTAATAATAAAAGAATCGGGACCCATTTGTCTTACCTGCATCTTTCCAATCAAAATTATCTGTCTTCCCTGCTCAGAATCATGCTCTCCATTCAATAGTCATATCTTAGGAGCTTATAGGCTTATATCTTAATAGGCAAAAAAAGAAAAAAGGGGAAAAACATGTGGTCCCCAACCCTGAGGAAGTCCCTATGCAAGGCTCTCTGTTAGAGACCTGGCAAATTAATCCTTAATGACATGCTAGTAAATGATGATGGGCTAATGCTATATTTCTCAAACTAGCCTAACACTACTTCCAAGATAAGCTCCTTGAAAAAATAGGTCCCATGGTGAAAGAAGAGTGGGAAATATTGCATAATGTATAGATCTAACTTGGACATTTGAAACATACATTAATACATTAAGGGTTCTTGCAATATACACACCTGTTTATTTTTGTTTACCTGAGGCCTATCAAACCCTGCTGAACTAATGCTCCATTGAATATACTTTGGGAAAAGTTGAGTTAATGTGGCACCCCTCTCAGGGGCTATTTTTGTATTTATTATCAATAACTTTTCCAAAGGAAGTAAAGGTGGGGGATGCTGGCAGATGGTCCCTTTGCGACGTCTCAAACCCCTTTCCAGAGAAAGCTGCCTATTTTTTCTGAGCACAGGATATAATGTTAGGGACCCATCCACGTTCCTCTTTCACCTATTAGCCAATGACATGTCAATCAGCAATATTATTTCTGGAAAGAACTGCTTTAACTCACTCAGGTCTAAAAATACTTCTTGACAACATATGCTCATCTAGAGCCTTCTCCAGACTCTAACATCTGTCTTAGCCAAGTGTTGGTCAGTTGTAATCATTTCCAACTAATGAAGGTTTGTGTCTTATCTGGTATGAAGAGAGGCCATACAAATCCTCACTTACTTTTTTCAAGTTGTATAGAAATTTTGCCAACATTAAATGTTCCATCACAGTATTTGGCAAATGCGTACTGGAATTCATACACTCTCAATTTTAACAGATTTGGGGGAGGAATAGGTCCAAAATAATCACTCCAACCTTTGGGAGAGGAAAATCTTTGCTCTAAAGAATGTTTTAAGATAGCATTTTAGCTATAAATCAGATTTACTCCCCAAAAGCAACCTTGGTACTACATGTGAAAGAATTAATGTTTTAGACAAAGTAGTCTCAACTCTTGTTTCATTCTGGGGTGAGCGGTCTAGGAATACCAATTCCACTGCGTAGACATAAGTTAGCAAAGGCTCCTTTTCTGAGTATTTCAGTGATGCACATGTATGCCTAGGGGAGCATATACAGGACTTGCATTTCTACACCTGAGTCCACGTGTATAGAAATAAGAAAGAAAAGTAAGGACTTGGTCATACCTGGCAGACCCCATATCCAACGGGGACACGTCTAAGCACCTAGAGGCAGCCAGAGGCCCAGTCTAAGGCAGTCTTCACCCCAGGCCACGTGGACCACGCACCGACTCCGTGCGCTAAGGAATGAGGCGACGCCAAGGCCACTCTCAGGGCTGCACACGCAGGCAGCCCCTCCTCCACATATCTGCAGGCCTCTGAAATGACCTAAATGATGACTGAGGCCCAACTTGCAGCTAGGGGAGAATCCAGCTGATTCCTGTGGTGTCACCCTTCCCTCCCTGTTTAATTCAAAACAGATTTTTTTTTCCTCCTATGAGGACTTCAAATGTTGAATATCTGAGACAACGAATCATTTTCAGGAGGTAAATTCAAGTTCAGCCCACAGCCTAATCCCAAACAAAGATGAAGATCATTTCTTTGTGCTCAGGAGAGAAGAGCTGGTGGTGTCAACACTTTCTGGCCTTAAACTGCTAATCTAATCAAGTAAACCCCTCGCTTGCCAGCTGCACCCCAGGGAAGGGCTTTATGTATATGTGTTGTTTTGTTTGGGGGGAGTTTTTCTGTTGTGATATCTAAATCTTTAGAAATTAGCCAGAAATCTTTAAGTTCAAAAAATAATTTAGATTAAGAAAACTAACCAACTTGATACCTCTCCTACTGGGAAATAAAATGAATTTGAGCAACTTCACCAAAGTTTTAGTCAAGTAAGTCATTTTGAGCTAAATCCGAATATTTTAATAAGTATTATTTTCAATTAAAAAAAGGTATTTACAAGGTGAAAATAGTTATAACAGTTGCCATCCTTCAAAAGCAGGGCTCTGTTACTTGGTAAATCTCAATCATCTGTAGGTCTTACCTTCTTTTCATCCATTCGTCTCTCATCCTCCCTCGTGTCCCACATCTCCTTTCTCCAGTTCTCCCACCACCGTTCTTGCCACCCATGCACCTTTCTGTTACCCTTCAAATTCCAGATTCTTATTGCCCTCAGGGCAGGCACAGGCTTGTGTATCCCTGTTAAACCCCTTGAGTGAAGTAAAACAGGTGCTCTGTTTTACTTCAGAACAGGTACGGATATTCCTTTTTTTTATTATTATTATTTCTTAAAATACTTTAAAAGGAATTTGAAGGTGTTTAAGAATCATGAGCAGTTTTCAGTAGCTAAATATTCCTAGACAGTTAATTCATAGTTACTTTCAAACTTACATCCTGATCTGACCTTCACATTTAGTTTCCTGAGGATTTCTAACCCACTTATAAAAAGGGGTGGAGGGGGGAATCACCCTGTGAGCTTTTTTAAATGTTGGTTCACAATCGTTCATTTCTGCTTTTATAAATAAAATGGATAGACATTTGTATTCTGTTATTACGCAATACCACAGAGTGGGGAAGCACATAAGGTAAGCCGTTGCTGAGTTAGTCTTCACAGAGTGAATTGAATCTGTGTATTTTGTGTTTCTGAGGACTAAAACGTTTTTATTTAAAACGCTGTTCTATTCATTCACAGACTGCTTCATTTTTTTCAGTACCACGTGTACTGAGTATCTGCTGTGGGCAACCCGGCCCCTGCGTCACGGAGCTTGCAGCCTAAAAGAAAGATTTGCAGATCGTGATGGTCAAGCAGGAATTGTTCTCATTTTCCAAAGGACATCACATTGTAACAGTAATATCACTCTATAGAGTTTTATTTCCACACTTGAAAGAAGACAACAAAAAGTTTACAAATATTGGCTCCCATATAATCTCTTTGAAGAAACAGCATAGGAAACTCTGAGGAGCAATCTACAAAAAGTGGAATAGCAAAGGCCTCCAATTAAGTAGGCAGTTGCAGAGGCACAAATTTTCAGATTAGCCTTAACTGTGCCTATGATGTCTTGGCTTTGGTTATTTGAGATGCCGAAGATGTCTTCCCTTTGGTTTGAAACTGAGTCAGCACATCTGAAGAAGCTTTTCAAAATTTCCAACTCTACATGCTGAAACCTGCTACAGTGCAATCTATAAAATGTTTTCTAGGATCTGATTTTAAGGTTTTGCCAGCAAACTTATACAAGCTTTGCACTTACATTATTGAATGTAAGAAATGCTTCCCTTTTTTGAAGATTTCTTATTGCTCCACCATACACTAAATACCTGTAGATCAAAATATCCCTATCAACCTATTTTAATACCTTCTCAGTTTAATTCTTATATATCATTATAAAACTATTCTGGCTCTACAGTGAGAATTTTTAGCTTATTTTGCTTGCTTTATCATTAAAAATAAGAAGAAATCAAACATCCCATGCTGATATTAGTAGCCCAGATTATTTTAACTGCACCTTTATTTTGAGAAGAGACCAGGCCTAAAGGATTAGAGCATTTCCAAAGAGCAGAAACATAATAATAAAGCCCCAAGAACATTTTTTAAATCCCTCTTTATTAATACTAAATGCATCACATTTATCAGAAATTAAGCAGCACCTTAATTCATACTCAGTAGGATGATATCTAAAATGGCCACGAGGGAGCATTAGTTGGAATAAAAATTGGTCACAAACTACTCGTCTCAAGCGGCTAACACAGAGAAAATGGAAGACTCCTTTTTCTTTAGAAAGGCTGTGTGCAGCTCCAAATCTGCGGTGCCTGTCAGAGGCCACCACCCGGCCTCGGAGGAAGACCTAGGCGCCTGCGCAGCCCGCACCGGCGGCGCCGGCGGTCTCCTGCACACTGCCCCAGCATCCCCGGAGAGGCCGCCCCCAGGCGCGCACGCGCCTAGAGGGGGTGCCCGGGGCTGCAGCGCCCAGCAAGCCGGTCCCCTAGGCATTAGGAAACAAATGAAAAGCGACCCCTCACGTTTCTTCTAAGGCCCTGCTCTCTGCACCGTATCTTCCCGAAAACTGTCTTCAGGGAAGGCCAAGCCCCTTCTGAGCACTCCCAGATACCCCCCCTCCGAGCCTGGCGGCCGCTGCTTCGACTCCTACCCAGCCTCTCCAGCCTCTCCGGTCTACACCCACCGCAGGGTGTAAGAGCTAGGGAGGGTATTTCGGGCTGGGGAGGAGTGGGGCGGGCAGAGACTGGGACCCGGGCGCTATCCACCCCCAGCCCAGACGCCCTTCTCCAGGGGGCACCCCTGGACGCCCCCTTCTCCCCCCGACCCAGCCAACCACTGCGCCTTACCCGGCTCGTGGACGCCGGGGCTGTCGGACAGCTCGAGCACCAGCAGCTCGCGGCCCTCGGCGCTGCGCCCCGCGGTGTAGACCCTGCTGACGGCTGTGCACTGCAGCCACACGGCCACCAGCGCCTCGCGCAGCTCGGGGTAGCGGTGGTACTCGAAGGAGAGGCCGTCCTCCTGCTGCAGGCGCCGGCGTCGCCGCAGGCCCGCCGCGCCCGGCCCCTGGGCTCCGGCGCCCGCTAGCCACCCGCAGGCGGCCAGCGCCCCGCACA
>JAKSZT010054342.1:769692-819564 GCA_026826555.1 Tolypeutes matacus | reverse complement strand
CCCCCGGCCCGCTGGCCGTGCGCCCCGGCCGCCGCTGTGTCTGCCCGGTCCCGGGCTCGGCCGCCGCCTGCGCTGGGGACCGCACAGCCTCCGCCTCCGGCGCGGACTGAGCGTGAGCCGGCGCGGGGCGCCAGGGCAGGGCGGGCTGCACTACCCGCCGCAGGCCGGGGGCGGCGCGGGAGCAACCATGCGCCGAGGGGCGCGGCGCGCAGAGCCGCCGCTGCAGGCGGGAGCCGAGCCCGCAGCCCCGCCCGCCGCGTGCCCAGCTCGCGCCGCGGCAGAAGCCGATGGCGCCGCGATCCCGCCGCCGACAGGCTCGCAGAGGTCGGGGCTGTGGGGGGCCCGTGGCGCTGCGCGCGGGAGGCCTGCTCCTGAGCGTCAGGGAGCCCTGGCCTTGGGGCCCCTTTCATCACGTGCTGGAGGTCCGAGCACTGACCCCGAGGGCTGGGTGTTCGCTGACTGCAATGCCCGGTGGAAAACCGTGCGCTTCCACCTGGAGGTTCAGGAGAATGCAAGCGAGTTCCATCAAAGTGCACAGACGATCGCTAATTGTATTTATGCACATTCCTGGATGCTTCCAGAAAACAGCTAAGACAGTCGCACTTGGCAGTGCCGACGCCCACCACCTTCTGTACTACCTTGGGGAAAACAGGCTGCAGCTCTGAGGCTGCACAAGATAAAGGACTTCCTTCGCCATTAAGATTAAATCCCATTATAGAAGGAAAACTCTGATCATGACAAACGAGCGCTCCCCTTCCCCTTGCAGAGTTACTGCAAAAATATGAAACCATTTAAAGCTCGAAATACGCAGCCTTTAGACAGGTTTTATTATCCCCGAGCAACATTCAGACCAGATGCTATTCTGAAGAGGTTGTCCTTTGGATTCAGGAGCAGCACAAATCTAAATAAATAAATAAATTATGGGGTATCCCAATGAAGCAGAAAAACTGGAAATCATGAGAGTAATTTTTCGTGTTACACTTTTTTTCATAAACTTGCTCTTTCTCAACCTGCCCAGATATTTAAATGACTTTATTGGATCAAAATGGAAAGTACAGTGGGAGTAGGTAAGGTGCTGCTGGAGAAAACTGGCTGCAAGCCGCGCGCCCCCCTCCATTGTCTTTACTTCCTACAGCAGCACAGATCTTTTTTGGATTGGGGTGGGGAGGGAAGCTGCCACTGTAAAGATAGTCACTCAGGTGAATTCGTATCCAACCGCATTCCTTGTCAACGCAGGCAGAGCTAAGAACTTTAGAACTGGATATTTTCCACTATGACCAGTCTGTATTTGATTATGTGGTCCAGAAGTTTGAAACCAAAGTTGAAATTACATCTCTAAAATCATGCCCAAATAGCAACCTTGGAAACATAGAGGATGAAAACAGAGCAGCTAAAACCAATAATTTCAAAAGTGAAGGTTAAAATGTTCAGGTCAGTAATTTAAAGTAACCACACTAATTTGTGGCTAGGTGGGGCATATTGACACACAAACAACATTATTCATTGAAGTCTTGTGTTGCCCCTGAGCTGTCTCTTTAAACAAAAGTTGTGTTTTCTATTTACTTCCAAATCTCAATTTTATGGGCTGCCTTTCAGTTTTTTCACTGGCTGGACTCATACCAGCTGACCAGCTCTGTGGTCTCACTTGCGGTTGTCTCATGCTAAATCGTAAGCTTTTGTTTCCCTAATCTATAAAATGAAACAGTTGGATTAGCTTATTCAGCAGAACCATCTGGAGAGTTTATAAAATGTGCGATCCCTGAGCCTCCTCCCATTCAGTAGGTAAGGGTGAGTTCCAGGCATTTACAAGGTCCCACGTTGTAGCAAGAACACCAGGTATTTCTGATTTTTGGTGTGACTGAAAAACACGCTCTGAAAAGTACTGCTGCATATGCTGCTAAGACCTCCTTCCGATCCAAACGGCCGTGGTCCTACAAGTTTCCTTCCTGAAGAGAGCCCCTGCTCATTTAAGTTAGGTAGAACTCTGCACATCCCACTGGAAATGCCCCATACACCAAGGTCTCTGAATGTCTGGGCTATTTTAGGTGTAGGAAAGTCGTACTAACTTTACTGGAGCATGCATTTGCTATTTGTAGCTTCATAGGCACTTATGCAAAAGGTTATATACATGTTTAGTTTCCTAGCTGCTAAAACAAATACCATGCTATGGCTGGCTTAGCACCAGGAATACGTGAGCTCACGATTTCAGAGGCTAGAAGGCTTGCTTCCTCCCAGGGCCAGCATCTATTGGCTGGCCATTCAATCTTTGGGATTTTTTGCCTTTTCTGTCACCTGGCAATGCACATAGCGGTGCCTTCTCCTCTCTCCTCTCGGTTCCATTGACCTCTGGCTCCTGGCTGGTGCCCGTGGCTTCTCCCTCTGACTTTCACTCTCCCTATACCAGACCCCAGTTATCCTGCTTAAAGCTCAACCTCATTCAGTCTGGCCACACCTTAGCTGAAGTAACATCTTGAAGAGATTATATTTACCATCTGGGGTACAGAATTCAATCCACCACATTAACTGTCCTGGCTGCTGGACAGAAGACTTGAATGCCGAGTCTCCACTATATCTGATGTTGTGTGCCCATAGTCAAATCTAGCATGAAATCCACATTTTAAATTGTGCTAGAGAAAGAGAAAGGGAGAGAACATCCTTTTTTCATGTCATTTCTGGACTTTTGGCATATTTCAACTTCCCAAACCTTCACTCCCTGTCTCGATTCTCTTCAAATCTAGAAACTGTCTCTTCCTCTATCCGAAACCATGTGTTCTTTTCTTCCAAAGCCCGGTCTAAAACACGTCTACTCCACAAAAGTTCTTGTTTCACAGTGCTCTCTGGGGGGAAGTCCTGATTCAGGGGGTTTTCCGATTTCCCTTGTGTAACTACTCCCACCGTGGCTGACTCCAGATGACCAATGCAACACGCATGAGCCCTGAGACAGTGCTGGGAAGAGCTGTGCGGCCGCCGTGCGCCGTGGGGGTTTTAAACCGTGTGCACAAACTCTGATGTCCCTGCCTTTCACGAGGTGCAGCCCAGTGCCCTTGCCCACGAGCAGGGGCTGGACTTAGTAACTTGCCTGTAACGAGTGGATACCACAGACGTGATGAGAGGCAGCTTCCATCGTGATAGTGCTCACTCTCTCTGTCATAGCACTTATTCTGATGTCAGCTGCCATCGAGAGGCCCACAAGGCAAGGAACTGGGAGCTGCTTCTGATCAACAGCCCGTGAGGAACTGAGGCCTGGCGACAGCCCTGTGAGTAGGCTTGGAAGCAGCCCCTCAGCCCCAGCTGAGCCTTGAGATGACAGTGTCCCCAACAGCTTGACGCAGCTTCGTTAGAGAGCTGGAGCCAGAACCACTAGCTGAACAGCTCCTGGATTCCTGACCCACAGAAACCGAGATAATAGATATTTGCTGTTTTAATCTGCTAAGTTTGGGGAAATTTGTTACACAGCAACGGATAACTAATACATGTAGTATCTCCACCATACAAATGCAATAGAACTACATAACCTCAAGAACACAGAGGGTAGTAAAATGTGGTAACATCCTTAGGAAGAGATAAGTTTTGAGTATTACCTTTGTTTTGAATACAATTTATTATGCATTTATATAATTTATCTTTTTGGTAGTGGCTGTTTTTAACAAGGGACTTGTAAAATTCCTTCAGTTTCAACGATCAGCCCTTGGGAGTTGGTCTGAGTCGGCTTCAGCACACCACTGGAGCCCTCTCCAGTCTGTTATTCACACACCAGCTCCCTCTCTCACTCTCTGGCTAGCCCTCCTTGTACCTCCCCTGTGAAGGCAGCATTGTGTTTGTCACTCAGTTTTCGTGAACCGCATCAGAATCACCTAGTGAGCATGGCCAGTTTTCTGGTGATGGGGCCTGGAAACATGCATTTGAATAAGTGCCCCCTCCCTTTCCATCACCCAGTGATTCTGCTGCATAATAAGATTGAAGGGGGAGCGGATGTGGCTCAAGCGATTGGGCTCCCGTCTACCATATAGGAGGTCCAGGGTTCAATTCCCAGGGCCTCCTGGTGAAAGGCGAGCTGGCCCACATGGAGTGCTGGCTCACACAGGAGAGCTGGCCTGTGCGGAGAGCTGGTGCAGCAAGATGACGCAACAAAAAGAGACACAGAGGAGAGACAATAAGAGACGCAGCAGACCAGGGAGCTGAGGTGGCACAAGAGAATGAGGCCTCTCTCCACTCTGGAAGGTCCCAGGATGGTTCCTGGTGCCTCCTCAAGAGAAGACAAGCAGAAACAGAAGAACGCAGAGAGCAGAGAGCAGACAGCGAGCGCAAAGCTGTGGGGGTGGGGAAAAATGAATAAATGAATAAATCTTAAAAGAGGAAAAAAAGGATTGGAGAAACAGTGGTTCAAGGGACTGGTTTTGGAGTCTGACGGAACAATTTTCTGATCCCAGATCTACTTATTTGAGGAAATTGCTCAATTACGTCACTTAAAAATGAGGGTCACTGTAAAGCTCCGTGAGACAATGGACACGTGCCCACAGCTCAAGAGGAGCGTTCAGCAGGCAGAAGCGCCCCGCGTCCCTCCAGCCCGTGCTGGCACCGAGCTCTCCACTCACGGTGCCCCCTTCCCGGGCACATGCCGGCTGCAGCCCCCTCCCTCCCCCCTTCCTCCCACGTCCTTGGCTGCAAACGCTGGTGCCTGCCATGCCCTGCTAGGCATAGTTAAGCAGCTCTCACAGCCGCCCTCCACCCAAGCAGCTCTTCACTCACTAAGACGCAATGACGGTGCCCATGCGCCCGGCCGGCTCTGGGCCAGTGCTCCGGCCACCGTCGGACTGAGTGTTTGCCAAGAGTCATTCAGACGTGTCACCAAAAGGCCTCTGTCACTTTTACCTGTGGTTGTGTAATTAATTAAATACTAGAGAAACTGATAGAATATGAGTGGAAGAAAGGTGAGTGCCTTGGAAACATTCGGCTTAAAATACAGAATTAGGTATGGGTGAGGAAACTGTAAAGACCAAAGTAAACATGAAAATCTAGAAAGACTTTGCTCTCAGACTTGTTCAAAACATGTTGCTTCACTTTAACTGAAACTAGAAATGGTAGAAAATACTTTTATCTTCCAAAAAAAATGAGAGGAGCTCCAGCCAATGGCCTCATGCATGGCCTTGCTCCTGCCTCCAACAGCAGGTGGGTGGATGAATAGATTCTGCTGTTTTAAGTTCAGACAGATTGTGCTGGTGTGCTTCATTTCTTCAAGACCCTCTGCTTTCCCTGCTTTCCACTAACCAGCCCACTGCCTGCTCTAACTGTATCAGAGAAGTGTGCAGGTGTGCACCAGAGCAGACAGGTGAAAGCCAGACACACCTGGACACGCCACCTGATCCAGCTTGACAGCACCCTGTCCACGAGGTCGCCACCGCACAGCTAAGCGCCGGCTCAAACTGCGCGTGGCGCAGAGGCCTTGGCGTCCTTTCTCTACAGCCCCACCCTGCACCCGTCTCTCTGCGTCCCAGTGGCCACTCCCACATAACTGCCCCTCCAGAAGCACTGCTCTTAAGAAGTCCACATATGTGATTTTAAATTTCCCAGTAGCCACGTTAAAAAGAAGTAAAAGGAACAGGTGAAATAAATTTTAACACTATATTTTAAACCCAGTATATCCCAAATATTATCATTTCAACCACAATCAACATAAAATGTATGTTTGATATATTTTTTTAAAAGACACTCTTTTTTTCACAATGATTTCAAAATCTCTGTGTAATTCACACTTAGACAATCCTGACTAGCTTATTAAGTACTCCTAGTCACATTCATCTAGCGCTACCGTACTGGACAACTGGCAGATCTTGTTGCTATTACATTTCCATCTAAAGTTTTCCCTTCTGTTCTATCTTTACAGTTAACGCCTTGGTAGACGGTCTGGCTGTTTCTTGTCTGGACTATGGCAACGTCCTCCCCTTGCAGTTAGCCATCACCAGTTAGTGTCAGTACAGCCTTCCTCCTCCACCTCGACTGCACACGCCACCACCTGGCATGTGCCTCTCCTAGTGGATCAAAACCAAAGCCACAGCCCTTTTCCTCAGAGTATTTCATGGAAAGCCCTAGGAAATCTTACTTCTTGCATCCCCTCCTGCTTCATTCACTACCTCATTTATATCTCTCAAGCTAGTACATCAAATTTCTGCCCCACTGTCCCCAACCTACAAGCATATTAGGATCAACACCATCCTTACCTCCTAAAGTGTCTTCCTTCTCCTGAGGCTGGCCCTATAGCCTAGACATTGTGCCTAGCCTCCTCTTCTCCACTGGGCAGCCTTCCTCTCTGCTGCACTTCCAGGCCCTCTTTCTCTCCTTTCGCTTCGCCCTTTGTACAAATCTCTCCTATCCTCTTGAAAAAAAATGAAACCCTCATTTGAGTCCACTGTCCCCTTTAGCTGTCATACCTCAACTTTCTCACAACTCAGTCACCCTTCTACACAACTTCTGCTCTACTAAGACTTAAGATTCAATGGGCATTTACTGTTTGGGAGGTATTCCCCTATGCACTTTATGCACAGCATCTGACTAAATCCACATGTTCACGTGGGGAAGCCATTGCCCAGATCCCCCTTCAGGAATGAAGGGTTATTCCCCCAGCAGATGGGAGTGCTATTAGCAGATGGCCTCACCTGTCAGCCCCTTTGAAGGATTTCATGGGCTGAGGACAGCCAGCGTACAAAGCTATACTCCCTTCCCAGCCCTCGTTCAAAGACTGCAGCATATAGAGGCCCAACTCCCTCGCTCATAATCAGAGCAAGTCTGAAGCGTCATCCCAGCTTCACAGCACTGAGGTCTTTGAGGTCTTTGCTGAGACAGCATCACAGCTCCACTTCTTCCTCTGCTCAATCCTGCTTCCTTCCCTTCCTTTTCTCAGGTATAGACCTCAAGGGGACTCCCTAATGCTAACCGAACACCCTAGAATCTGTTTCCCAGGAACTCAGCCAATTGCTGTGACTATTTAAATAACTTTTCCATGGTCACATAGGAAGGAAGCAGCATGAAAGATCTGAACCTCGGCAGTCCAGCTCCCAAGCTGTGTGCTTTGATCGACTACGCCATGTCATCCCATGACTTCCTAAAATGGGAACCCATCGTATGCTTTTGGGTATTCACCATACTGGAGCTGTCTTCTCTATCTGATACCAGGAGTGCTGCTTCCTTCCTGAAACCCTGTCTCAACAGCAGGGCGTTTCCGGCCTTTACTAGGCCCTCACAGGACTCCACACTTGGCCCCGGGCTCTGCTCCCTCTGCACGGGCTCTGGGTGATTTCGCCCACTCTCATGGTTTCAATTACCACCCCTTGACTCCCAGGTTTATGGCCCTCACGACGCAGACTCCTATACCCTCTGCCACTCAGTGTTTATGCCCCCACAGCCCAGCACAGTGAAAGCCAGTCATAGGCACCCAGTATAGGTTTGCAAATGAAAGAACGAACTAGCAAATCTTCTACCAATCTCCTTGTAATCATTGCACTCTTGCATCTTCCCATGGTTTTAACCTTCTTAATCAGCAAGCTCTTCTGCTCCCACATTCTCCTCTAGGTTTACCTTTCTTAATAGGACATAATAACCACAGTTTCCTCTTCACTCATCAACCACATTTGCCAAGTTGTTCGCATGTGGTGCAGGTCATTTGCCGACTTTCTCATTCTGTGTAATTATTGTCTATCCTATTTCTGTTTCCATTATTATTGCCCATATTATAATTATTGCTGTGTGCATGTCAGTGTAGATTCATCAAAGACTCTGAAGTTAAATCAGAACTCACCGATGCCCCAAACACAACACTGTACTGGACCTTTTGTTGAAAAGTGACTCATACCTGAAGTCTTGCTCTAAGTTAGTGAGGAAGACAGCTTGGTTTGCTCCACCCTCAGTTGCATGATATAAATTATATATATGCCAGGTGCTTGGTGGTTGCTAGGTGGGCTGTGGGGTGTGGTCAGTGAAGGATACAAAATTTAAGAAGATACAGTTCTTTCCAGGGAGGCATTCAGAGTTCATGCTCCAGGTTCGAAATACAAGGCTGCCTTGTCCAGTGATTAGTGTGCTCTTTGACTAGAACCCGTAACTGTACACGAGAGGGTTTATTTCAATAGGGATTTAGCAGAATTTCAGTCTGAGCAAAACATGTGCTGTTAAGAAGTAACTTGTTTAGTATTCTGTGTAATTTGAAAATAATATGTAATATCTGTCCAATAAATAGATTGGTTAAATGATTAATTAATTCACGGATTCGGAACATTCCATATCCCAGCTGCTTGGGAATTCACTTAAGGCAGGAAGTGTTACCAAACACACTGAGTCATTAATTCTGTCTGGTTGGTTAAGGAAATTAGGTTCAGCTACCACGTTATTCAAAATTGTTTCATGAGGAGTCTTCCAAGCTTCAAAACTTTACTGGTTTTGTCTGGTTACTTGCCTCAGCAAATTAATATTTTGATCCTTGATTTTGCTTATATTTTCTTTGACATTTTCAGAAACCCTAACAGCCCAACCACTGTCCCTTCTTTAATGGTGATGACCTCTAGGTGGATTCATCTAGGAAGTAAGTTCTTGTTCCTGATCTTGTTCAGGCTTCCTCTCAGCACCTCCCATTCTTCATTAGCCATTTAGTTCATCCACTCCCAGACGTCTACAGTAACCCGTGCTTGACTGGACAGTCAGCAAGGGCTTCTCTCACAGAGAGAAGGGGCTTAAATTGTTCCTTGAACTGCTGGGAATACGCAGGAGAGGAAACAGCGAGCTTGGGAGGGTCAGTCACAGGATGGTGTGGAAGGAAATAAGCCACGAAGCCCGCCAGTGATCCTTCCCCCGGGGCGTGCCTTGCCGGCACAGCCTCCAAGCAGGGCAGGCTCCCCTTGCTAAGACGCTGCAGAAGCAGACTCCAAGGCGCGTCACCACCCAGCCTTGTCCATTTCTCCAACTTCTTCTCTCGCCATCTCCAGCCATACCTTCCGTCAGGACCTGGTATATCCCATACTGCCTCTTATCACCAGACTTTAGCGCATGTTCCCATCTACTTGGACGACTCTTTCCCTTCCAGCCTTCTCCATTTCCAGTAATTTTGCAAAGCTAAGATTAAACATTATTTATTATGGGAACATTCTCTAACAGTTTCTATCAAGATCCTGCTGCTATGTGTTCCCAAAGCTGCTTGTTCCTCTTGCCTTCTCAGAGCTTTTTAGTAATTCCTTTTTTAATTGAACATAATGTCCCTTATTCTATCAATTGTGTGAGGGCAGGAACCATGTCTCTAGTTCCCCCTAGTGCATCCTAATGCCTAGAAGTTTCATACTTAATGGAAACCACGTAAATATTTATTGGCTGAATGAATATATAAATCCTTAAAGAGATCAAGTTCTTCTCATCAGTTGACATCTGATATTCTGCCATTTAAGTTGAGCCTCAACAACTCAAAAATAACACACTCAAAATATATATTCATCAAGCCGCAACAATTTCCGTAATTATGGAAAGCAGCTGGTAGTTACAGATGGATGCAGCCATGAGAGAAACATTGCTGGGGGTATGTTAACTGAGCTTAATGAAGAACCACTGCCTATTTCTGGCACTTCACATGGAAATACAAGTTATAAGCAAAAGGAACATGGAATGTGGCTCTAATTCCTGAGTAGGCGAAGAACTAGTCAGGACTTGCTTTGCTGAAAGTAAAATAAACTGAATTCAAAATGGCTTAAGTGAAAGAGAAGGAAGGGAAGGAAAGAAAGGAAGGAAGGAAGGGAGGGAGGGAGGAGAAAGGAAGAAAGAAAACTTATTAATTCACATGCTTGGAGTCGGCCTCTCCTCGCCCTTCTCCAGGGAGTCCACCAGCCTCAGGAATCTGCACGTACCCACCTGCTCATCTGTCCCCTTCTTGCCTTAGGCCCTGTATTAGCTTCATTCCATTCCATTTAGAAGGTCTCTACACGTTTTTGTAGATACTCTTAGCTTCTCTCTCTGTCTGTACAGAAAATTCCAAAGAAAGACTCTGGTATTGGTCTGGCCGGCATGGGTCAAGAGCCTATTCTTAGCCCAATCACTGGAGGCAAGAAAATGGAGTATTACAATCGGCTAAACCTAAAACCTGAGGTTTAAAAGCCAAGAACAAGCAAAGCCGCAAACACCTCGTATCTACAGAGTGCCCGTAAAGACTAGAAACCCAGGTGAAGACACATATAACATCAGCAAGGATATATTCAATCTGTAAAAAAAATAAAATCTTATCTGTGTTTCCAGACTCTAAGTATTCCTTTGTATCTGCATTAGACCAGAGCTGTGCTTTTAAATAACGTTCATTTTCTTAGTAAAGTCGAAGAAAACACTCTGACTTATTTCTAACTTGCTCCTTGTTTCTGGAAGAGACTCTCTTTCCCCAATCATCCCCTGGACAGGATGAGATGTTAATCATTGCCAAGTTCTCAATCTGGGATTCTGCAGGCTGTAAACAATTAAAGCTGTAGACCAGGCTGCTGCCACTTTAAAAGGGAATATTTCTTGATAGTGCAGTCTCAGAATACTGTTGCCATCTTGTTGCTTGTCCCCACACTGCACCGAACGAGGGCTTTATGGAACAATTATCAGACAATCCTCACAGTCTTCTCTGTGGAATTCTTTCTAATGCAGTTACCAAGGGATGGCTAGAGAACACCCTTGACGAAATGGTAAAAATAAGCTAGAAGAGAATGACCAAAAAAAAAGAAAAGAAAAGATAAAGACTATTCATGTTGGTAAATTAAGCTGAGGAACAGCTTAATAGTCTCTGGACTATCTAGTTCCAGAGATATTTAGTGCTTTCCACACAGCAGAAAACAACTCCCATTTCTGAGGTGTTAGAAGAGCTGCTACAAAATAAACATGATTCATTTGGGCCAAAATAAGAAAGACTGATAAAATGGCTGACAAACATTGTCTCAACATAAAAATTCCCAAATCGAAAGCAAAATTGATAGGTTTTTGTTTTTCACAAACCTTTTGTTATTAGAACTTATAACTACTTTAGGTTTAAATGTCATCTGCTATATATATGTCAATTATTTTCATTTACTAACTATATTTACATACCACTTTCTTTTTTTAAATAGAGGCTTTTTAATTTATGTTTTTAGGAGGTACGAGGGATTGAACCCGGGACCTTGTACATGCAAAACAGGCACTCAACCACTGAGCCACACCCACTCCTACATACCACTTTTTATAGAAAAAGATTCAAAAAGCTGTGTCTATCAGCTGGTATTACATGGGAAAATAATAGTTTATAATAAAAAGTATCTGCACTGGTTCTCAAACATTCCACTTTATTTGGCCTAATTGGTTAACAGTCTATTTGAAAAACACTATTCAAATAATTAAGAAAGTCGAAATCAAGCCCAGTGGCCATCCTTCACGTGCAGTTTTTTGTCACTGTCCTTTCTATTATGTGCAGAGTACTCCGTTGAGTTCTTTATAGCTGTGTTTAATCCAGCCTTGCAAGGGAAGCATTATTATTCCCATTTCACAGGCATGGGAACAAAGGCTCAGTTAAGCAACGTGTCCAAGATGACCTGAAGGTTGACACAGCAAAGGACAGAGTCTGACTACAAACCAAGAGGTCTAGGAAGTCCCTGCACCCTTTCCTTCAGGTCTGACACTATCGCCAGCTGGCAAGGGAGCTACAGCCAAATGGAGAATTTGCTGTCTGATGGCCTCAGCCCATAACATACACACTCCTTTAGGGCTAATGTATATGTTACTATCACAGGAAGGAGATTCAAAACCAGTGTAAGTGATTAAACTAACAACCTTTAAGGTCCTTGAAGGACACGGAAGCATTCTGAAATTTCTTCCCCAAGCCCAGAAAACCTCCACTCCTTCCAAGCTAGCAGAAGGTAGAAAAATATCTTCCCTCTGTGTACCAGTTTTAAAGGAAGAACATGGTGAGCTCTTTATAAGTATGCAAGATTCTAGCAAACCTGATCTTCTATCCGGATTTAAAGAAATAATGTCCATTTTGTTTACTGAGTTTTTTACAGACAGCTTGATTGAGATATGATTCACCCAACAAACGATTTGCCCATTTAAAGTACACAATTCAATGTTTTTTAATATATTCACAAGTTGTGTAGCCATCACCATGATCTACCTCTAGAACATCTCATCCCTCCTGAAAGTAACGCAATACTCTTGGCAGTCAATCCCCCTGTCCCACCAATACCCCACCCCCATCCCAAGCACTCCTACCACCAGCTCCCAGCACTTCTCTACTTTCTGTGCCTATAGATTTGTCTAGTCCAGATAATAAATATAGATGGAATCATACAACATGTGGCCTTTTGTGACTGGCTACTTCCACTCAGCATATGAGATTCCATGTTGTAGCAAGTATCAGTACTTCATTTCTCTATATTGCCAGGTAATATTCCATTGAATGGATATACCATATTTTATTTATCCATTCATCAGTTGTTGGAAACTTGGGTGGTTTCTACTTATTGGCCATTATGAATCATGCTGCTGTGGACATTCATGTTCAAGTTTTTGTGTGGACATATATTTTCATTTTTCTTGGGTATTTACCTAGGAGTAGAATTGCTGGGTTATATGATATATGAGGAACGACCAGACTGTTTTCCAAAGGGGCTGCACCATTTTTACATTCCCACCAGCAACGCACAGGATTCCAATTTCTCCACATCCTCGCCAAAACTTGTAATTGTGTGTCTTTTTTGTTACAGCCATCCTAGTGGGTATGATGTGGTATCTCCTTGTGGTTTGGGTTTGCATTTACCTGATGACAAATGCTCTTGAGCACCTTTTCATGTGCTTATTGGTCATTTGCGTATCTTCTTTGGAGAAAGGGCCCATGTCCTTGGCCCATTTTTAAATTGGGTTATTTGTCTTTTTATTATTGAGTTATTATGAGTTCTTTATATATTCTGGATACAAGTCCTTATCAGATATGGGATGCGCAAATATTTCCCCCATTTTGTGGATTATCTTCACCTTCTTGATGGCATCATTTGCAGCACAAGTTTATTTTTCACATGGTCCAATTTATCTATTTTTTTCTTTTGTGGCTTGTGCTTTTGGTGTCACATCTAAGAAACCATTGCCTAACTCAAGGACAGTCTTATGTTTTCTTCTAAGAGTTTCATGGTTTTAGTTTTCACATTTACTTCTACGATCCATTTTGGGTTAATTTTGTTTATGCTGTGAGGTAGGGTCCAACATCATTCTTTTGTATGTGGATATCCTGCTATTCCAGCACCAACTCTCCCATCAATTGTAAAAATAAAACATTATGCTAAGTGAAAGAAACCAAACACAAAGTGCTACATGTTGTTTGACTCCATTTATATTAAATGTAAATATAAATAAATTTATAGAGATGGAATTCGATTAGCGGTTATGTATGGATGGGGGAGTATAGAGGGATTGAGAGGTGACTGCTAAGTGCTGAGGATTTTTTCTTTATGGAGTCATGAAAATGCTCTAATATTGATTGCAGTGATGAATGCAAAACTCTGTGGAATATATACTTTAGATGGATAGTGTGGCATATGAATATACCTCAATAAAATTGCTTTAGAAAAAATGTAAAGGTTTCCTGTTAGGAATGATGGAAATGTTTTGGTAATGGATGGTAGTCATAACAGCACAACATTATGAATGCAGTTAGCAGCCCTGAAATACATATCTGAACATGATTAAAAGAGAAAATATTAGATTATATATCTGGCAGCAGAATTAAAAAAAAAAAAACATCCATGGAACTACACTACACAACAGAGAACCCTATTGTTTTTTAAACCCACTACTTCTCTAATAAAAAAAAAAGTCTCAAAAAAATAAGTTGATTATCATTGTCAGGGTTTATTTCTGAACTCTCAATTCTATTCCATATCTATGCTTATCCTTATGCTAGTTTCACACTGTATTGGTCAGCAAAAGGGGTGCTGATAAAAAGTACCAGAAATCTGTTGACTTTTATAAAGGGTATTTATTTGGGGTAGAAGCTTACAGTTACCAGGCCATGAAGCGTAAGTTACTTCCCTCACCTGTCTGTTGCCATGCGTTGGAGCAAGATGGCAGGCGAAATCTGCAAGGGTCCAGCTTTCCTGGGTTCCTCTCTTCCCAGGGCTTGCCTCTCTCTGGGCTCAGCTGCTCTGCTGTTTCCACAAGGCCAGCTATAGACTATCAGGCGATAGTCATGGGGCTTCTGCCGTGTCTAATCGAGTCTTCTCTCTGCTTCTCTGTGTGCTTACTTCCCGGGCTCCAGCATCAAAACTCCAACTCTCTGTTCTGCCCTGTCATTTTCTCTGTGAGTCCCCACCCACCAAGGGAGCGGAGACTCAACATTCTACTGATGTGGCCCAATCAATACCCTAATCATAATTTAATCATGCCCGGAAAAACAGATCAGTTTTACAAACATAAAACAGTATCTATTTTGGGGATTCATAAACAATGCCAAACTGCTACACACACCATCTTGAATACTGTAGCTATGTAATAAGTTTTTTTTTTTTTGTTTTTTTCTTTTAAAGATTTTATTTATTTATTCATTTATCCCCCCCTTGCTGCTTGTGCTCGCTGGGTCAGCTAACCACGCCGTGCGGGTGGGCTTGCCTTCACCAGGAGGCCCCGGGAACTGAACCCGGGGCCTCCCATATGGTAAACGGGAGCTCTACTGATTGAGCCACAGCCGCTTCCCTGTAATAAGTTTTGAAATTGGGAAATGTAAGTCCTTCAACTTTGTTCTCACTTTTCAAGATTATTTTCCCTATTAAGAGTCCCTTGCATTTTCATGTTAACTTTAGGATCAGTCTCTAATTTCCACAAAGAAGGCACTGGGATTTTGATAGGGATATCATAGAATCTTTAGATCAATTTTGGAAGTATTACCATCTTAACAATATTAAGTCTTCCAATTCATGAACATGAGATGTCTTTCCATTTATTTAGATCTTCTTTAATTTCTTTTGACAATGTTTTGTTTTGCAGTGTACAAGTCTTGCATTCTTTTTGTTAAATTTATACTCAAGTATTTTTTTCTTTTTGATGTTTTTAGAAATGGAATTGTTTTCTTACCTCCACTTTTTGGAATGTTCATTGCTAGTATATAAGAATATGATTTATTTTTGTATGAAGCCATTTATTTGTTCTAATATTTTTTGGTAGATTCCTTAGAATTTTCTCATGTCATCTGCAAATAGAGACAATTTTACCTCTTCCTTTCCAATCTGTATCCTTTTATTTCTTCTTCTTGCCTAACTGCCCTATCTAGAACCCCAATTCTTTGCTAAATAGCAGTGGTAAGAGTGGACATCCTTATCTTGTTCCTTATCTCAGGGATAAAGCATTCAGTCTTTTACTATTAAGTATGTTAGCTATGGGATTTTTATTAGGTTGAGGAAGTTCCCTTCCATTCACAATTTGTTTATTGTTTTTATCAAGACAGGATGTGGATTTTGTCAATACATTTTTTTTGCAACTATTGAGATGATCATGTTTTTTTTGTCTTTCATTTTATTAATATTATCTGTACCTATATGTATTCTGACTTTTATCAACAATGAAAATTCATTCACTCAATAAATATTTACATTGAAATCATTTTTCTTTTAGAAATTTTTTTCAGTTTATTCTGATTTCAGTCCAAAGAAGTTATGTTTTTACTTTATATAGCATTCCCAGGAACACGTAAGCACTGTGTAGGGGGAGAGTATACTGTGACTACGACAGCCCCCGAGGGCTTTACAGTATAGTGGGGGATATAGACAAATAGATTAGTCTTTACAGTTCAGTGTGGTAGGTCCATGATAGAAGAAGCAGACAGTATGATGGCATAGCATCCATGCACTCTAAGCCAGACTTGGAGAGACAAGATCAGATCATGATTGCCAGAGTGATGCCTGCACAGGACGAGTGGCCAGGCGAAGGACAGAAACGCCCAGAGGGGAAGGATGGTTCTTGCCATCGGGAAGAGAAAGTGCAAATGGTGAGTATCAAGAGAGCATGACTCTTTAGAAACCAAAAGCACCTCAGCATGGATTAGGCCAGAATGGTACGAGTAGGGTCAATTGAGACAAAACCTTTTAAGCCATATTAAAAATGGTTATATTGATAAATTAAAATGTCTACATTAGAAGCATGGACAGTTAGAGCTGGAAGCATCAATAGAAAGTAATCCGGTTCAAATCCCCCCTCATTTTAAGTATCTCCCCTGTTACATACTGATTATGGATCACATAGCTACTGCCTAAACCATCAATGAAGAAGCAGGAAACTAGCCAACCAGCTCTAATTATTAGAAAGTTCTTTCAAAGGTTGAGGTAAAAAAAAGAAAGAAAGAAAAAGAAAAAAAAAAAGAAGCAAACACCTCCTCTAACTTTATTTCTTAGTAAAGTTTTGCCCTCTGGGGAAATAAAGAAATGCCTCATCTTCTTTTATACAACAGCATTTCTTGCATTTTAAGACATTGATATTTCTACTTATTCCTCCTTTCTTTAACCAGTGTCATCTGATAGCATTGCATTGAAGGAAATGTTCTTTGATCTTCACTACCAAATATGTCAATAGCCATGTCATCAGTGACTGCCATATTTGACAGAACTGCCTCTATATTTTCTTAAACTATTTTTTTTTTTTAAAGATTTTATTTATTTATTCATTTATCCCCCCCTTGCTGCTTGTGCTCGCTGGGTCAGCTAACCACGCCGTGCAGGCGGGCTTGCCTTCACCAGGAGGCCCCGGGAACTGAACCCGGGGCCTCCCATATGGTAAACGGGAGCTCTACTGATTGAGCCACAGCCGCTTCCCCTTAAACTATTTTTATATCATTATTACTAGACCTTACACCATCCCTAGATACTCTCCTTTGAATGTTAGTCAGAATATGACATGCTAAGCATAATACATTTCTCTATGTGGGGTTAACCAAAGCAGAGTAAAACGGGACCATCACCTTCTCTATAATTGACGCTTGCCTCTAATAATTCAGCTTAAACTTGTCTTAACATTTTGGGAAGTTAGCACTTGTAGTCTGCTACAATCCTTAGATCTTTCAGAGATATATTGCTATCAGTCCAGGTCTATAATTCTCATCCTGTTTGTACAGCTCAAGGCAAAAATGTTATTGCCTCTCGATTCTATCAAGCTAGCAAAGTGTTAATTTCCTTCTTTCGCTTGTCTCAATCATGACTTTGATAAGCTTGCCTTCCATGGCTTTTTCCAAGTCATGATAGACATGCTTAACAGGACATGGCCACAGGGAACCTCGTGCCACAACACTAGAAACACTCATCAGTCAAGATCATTTGGATTCAGTTGTTCACCCAAGGAGAAATCTAACTATACTTCTGGTCAGAAATGGAAAACCGTTAAAGAAGGTGGTCAAGCTCTTGATCTAGGTAGTGATTTCACGAGTGTGATCATTCTTCAAGCTGTGCCATTTTTCTGTTGTATGTACTTCAATTTAAAATGAACACCACAATATTGCAGAATACTGAAAACCAGCACTACAATTTCTATTCAAAACTGTTTGCAAAGCCTTTGGACCACACTGTAAAGTGTTATCATCTTCATTTTGCAGGTGAGGAAATGGTTCAGGCAGGAAGATAAGAAAAGTCTTTCCAGGGAGTGAACCAATTACTAGTAGCAAAGAAATTTCATGTAAGAAACACTGTCAAAGCATACACTCCTTTGTGTCTTTCCTTGCAGGGCTGATTTCAATCTCCCGTCAGCTGCTCTTGTGGTTAGTTTCCCACGCTGTTGTTTTCTGCCATAGTTCCTTTCCTTTGTGCATCTGTAGTGAGCATGCATCTGTCCCAGAGTACATGGCTTCTTAATAGTTTGGAGGTCATAATGCATCTGGTGGGTTCTACCCTTTAACATTTTTATTCTTTAGATATTCAGAACTCAACAGTATTCTAAGCATACATCCTAAATACATTTTACAATGACCCTCTAGTGATTTCACATAAGAATGTCAGCATTTAACAATCATCTGCCAGGGAGAGCATTTGTTTGACAAAGGGCATGCTACTATTCTGAATATTGGTGAAAAGATTCTACTCTTTTGGAAGAATACATTAGGAACTAAGCCCTCAGAAGGGAACATACAATCTTCTGACTGCTCACTCTCATCAAAAGCTTAGACATGATCTTTTTCCAGCTATGGACATAAGGAATTTGAATACAGAATTTAATAACCCTGGGTCTTATGTAAGAGAATAAGATATTGGGAGTTGTGCTGAGTCTATTAAATACCGCAGACCTAGTCTTGTCCAAAGGTCTAAATGTCTTTAGCCAGAATATGGAGAAAAGAATAAAATATTAGCCCTAGGTGGAACTCTAAACATACTCTATTCATTTTTTTTTTTAGATTTTTAAATTTATTTATTTATTCATTTATCCCCCCCTTGCTGCTTGTGCTCGCTGGGTCAGCTAACCACGCCGTGCGGGCGGGCTTGCCTTCACCAGGAGGCCCTGGGAACCGAACCCGGGGCCTCCCACATGGTAAACGGGAGCTCTACTGATTGAGCCACAGCCGCTTCCCTATTCATTTTTAAATTACAATATTAACTGGACAGTTTCAAACTACTATTTTAATAAAATCCAAAAAAGATAATCCAAGAACAACGGGTTTTTGTTTATTTTCTAGAGTAGAATGAGCCATGTATGTTTTTGTACTCTCATCTTCATATTTGTTTCATTTTACTGTTTGTCTATTGTCAAGTGCTAGGATATAAGATGGTTAGAAGCTTAATTTAGTAATCTTAAATGCAAAAATCTGGCCAGTAAATTATATTAAAATCAATTTTGCAATAAAATACTTGTAAATAAGAGACTTAATACTTCCTGAATGACTACTGTTCAGAACTTTCTCCCTTTTCAATTTTCTCTCTTCTTATGAGACCATACATAAGAAGGACCATATAGGGAAATTTTGTAACATTTTCCCAGAGATTTTTATCAGTGTAGTGAATGTAGTAGCTATGAGCAGTGTTTCTGAAGCCAAAAGACCAGCCTTATGCGGAAGCAGATGTAGCTAAAGTGGTTGAGCACCTACTTCCCATGTAAGACGCCCTGGGTTCAATCTCTGGTACCTCCTAAACAAACAAACAAACAAAAAACAGCCTTATAATGTTGAGTAATTTAATCTTACAGCCTATTTTCTCACCTATAAAATGAAGAAAATGGCATCTATCTCAGATTCAATGAGATCATACACTGAAAGCCCATGGCATGCTTCAGGGTATATAGTAAATGCTAAGTAAATGTTATATCGAATTTTTTAAAATTTATTTTTTATTTATTTTTAAATATGTTTTTAATTTACTTTTAAAAGTTACTTAGATTACATAAAATGTTACATAAAAAAATATATAAGGGATTTCCATATGTCCCACTCCCCACACCTTCTATATTTTCCCACATTAACAACTTCTTTGATTAGTATGGTACATTCATTGCAACTGATGAACACATTTTGGAGCTTTGCCACCAAGCATAGATTATAGTTTACATTGTAGTTTACACTCTCTCCCATTCAATTATGTAGGTTATGGCAGGATATATTAATGGCCTGTGTCTGTCATTGCAATGTCATTCAGGACAAAGTCCAGAAAATGCCCCCATATTACACCATTTTTTCCTTCTCCCTGACTTCAGTGCCTCCAGTGGCCACTGTCTCCACATCAATGATATAACTTTTTTTCATTGCTAGAATCACAATAAGTCTATAGTAGAATACCAGTAAGTCCACTCTAGTCCATATTTTATCCCCTAATCCTGAGGATTCTGGGATAGTGATGCCCACTCCACCTCCAATTGAGAGGGGGCTTGGATCCCATATGGCTGATGGATGGACTATCTTGCTTGCAGTTGTAGACTCTCTCGGTTCCTTGGTGCGGTGGTTGTCCATCCTTACCTTGTCGTTAGTTCCTGGGTGAGTCCAATGAACTGGAGAGTATGTGTTGCAACTACGCTGAGGCTCAGGGCCCAGCTGGCACATAGAGAGCCCAGAGATTCAAGTGTCTTGGACGTACACCTATCAACTATAGGTTCAATTAGAAGGGACAGAAAAGGCATGTGTAGAGAAATCACAACTGAGTCCAATTCTATCACACTCAGGAGCACAAACTCCAAAGTAGGGCCCACTGGCAAGGCACCAAACTCCGGAACTATCTGCCATGACCATAGAAGCTGGGTGTCTCCAGAGCCCTCAGGAGCCCCGCTATTTGGAATAATATCTCCTTTGGCAGTCTATAAGATCCCGTTGAGACGTGCATAAGCGTTACCTCTCTGATGACTTCCCGACTCACTTTGAAATCTCTTAGCCATATAAACTCATTTGTCTTTATCTTTTCTCCTTTTTATTCAAGGTCTTTTTCCAGTTGCATCACCAGCCGGTGCTTGGTAGTAATCCCTCAGTGCCAGAGAGGCTCACCCCTGGGAGTAATGTCCCACGCTGGGGGAAAGGTAATACATTTATATGCTGAGTTTGGCTTAGAAAGAGGCCACATTTGAGCAACATGGAGGCTCTCAGGAGGTAACTCTTAGGCACCATACAATACTAGGCTAAGTTGCAATTTCAAGAGCAAAGGCTCATAAACGTAGTTGTCAATATCAAGGGCCCATCAATGGACCGTCTTTCTTCACTAGTCATTGTCCCTGTACTTGGGTGATTCCCCAGGATGGGAATTCAATATTTATTTGGTTATTGTGTGAATCTTTACACACTATGGCAATGCCCCATGAACATTTGAACATATTTATATACCTTATATATATGCCCAGGTGAACTTCCTCCCATGTATCCCCCCCATCACTGACACCCCACACCAATGATCTTCCCCTGCAACAGTTGTAACCCTTCTATGATCCAAAACTTCTTTAAAAATGAAGCCAAGAATATCACCAAATACAATTAATAGGAAAATGAAATAATAAGAGGTTTAAACATAAGAAGTAAAATACATAATTTAGGAAAACTAAATAAAACTTCAAAATTGGGATATTAAAATAAAACTTCAAAATAAACTTCAAAATTGGGATATTAAAATGATGAAAAATATTTAAAAATTTTTTTTTGACGTTTTGCCTTTCATCACTGTAATATCTGTTGTTCTGTATATACAGTAACATTTTCTTCCATTTATTCCAGTGTCTTACTTTTTTTCAGTTTGTCTTCAAAGAAGTTCTAGGTCACAGTAAAGTCACATACAGAATATAGGGGACTCCCATATACCCAACATCTTCCCCCTTTTCCCCCTTCCCGTATTAATAACCTTTTTATATGTGGATGGTACATTTGTTACAACTGATGTACAAATATTGAAACATAGCTACTAACCATGGTCAATGGTTTACATTATGGTTTACATTTTAGATGGTACACTTTTATAAATTTTTGATGAGATTTAACATGGCCTGTATCCATCATTGCAAGATAATGCAGAATACTTCCATTGCCCCCTAAATACCCCCTCTTCCATCTATTTTATTCCTCCCTCCCCCTCCCCTTGGGGCCCACAGCGACCACCAGGCTTCACTCCTTGAAGGACAAGATTCATAGATACTTGAAACAACATTGAGGGCTTGACACACTAGTCTGTCCTCCCCTATTAGGAACCACCCATGCTCTTGAGAGACACCCACCCCTCTATTTGAGAACATGTCAGGCCTCCCCAGGATGGGAGTCCAACTCCTTCCCGCTCATTATGTGGGTCTCCACCCACTGATACAACACACTATGACAAAATGATCCCTTGCACATTCTCTAGAAGACTGCCCCAGGTGCGCCCTGTCCCAAATGCCCCGCCCCCCACCCAACCCTCTAAACCAGTAACCCTTCCTTGTCATAGTGCCATAAAAGCTTTCTCAACATTGTAGTTTCAACCATGTATCTGCCAATCCCCAGTGTTCACCTGCTCCCTCCCCCCAGTTCCCTGGACCTTCAAACCCATCCTCCCCGCCCTACCCCACTGCCAAGTTTGCACCGCCCAACCCAATAGTATCCCTACGCCCCTGTCATATCCCTTCACTGCCCAACTACTCCCTTCCATCTTATCATAGATTATGCCCATATGGGCATTGGCTCACAACCTTCTCCCTATTTCCTGTAAACCTACCTTCCAGACTCTAGCTTTCTGAGTCCCCTCGACTTGCTTAATTCATATCAGAGAGATCATGTAATATTTATCCTTCAATGCCTGGCTTGCTTCACTCAACATAAGGTTCTCAAGACTCATCCATGTTATCCCATGTGTTAGCACTGTATTCCTTCTTACAGGTAATATTCCATTGTATGTATGTACCACATTTTGCTTATCCATTCATCTGTTGATGGGCATTTGGATTGATTCCAACTTTTGACAATAATGAATAATTCTGCTATGAACATTGGTGTGCATATATCTGTTCGTGTCCTTGCTTTCAATTCTTCTGGGTTTATACCCAGCAGTGGAATTGCTGGATCATGGCAGTTCTATAGTTTTTTAAGGAACTGCCAAACTGTCCTCCACAGTGCTGGACCATTCTACATTCCCACCAGCAGTGGATTAGGGTTCCCATTCTTCCATATCCTCTCCAACACTTGTAGTCCTCTGTTTTTTAATAGCCACCAGTCTAACGGGTGTAAGATGGTATCTCATTGTAGTTTTGATTTGCATTTCCCCAATAGCTAGTGATGTTGAGCGTGTTTCATGTGCTTTTTAGCCATATGTATTTCTACCTTGGAGAAATGTCTTTTCAAGTCACTTGCCCATTTTTTATTTTTATTTATTTATTTATTTTTTTTTAAGATTTTATTTATTTATTCATTTATCCCCCCCTTGCTGCTTGTGCTCGTTGGGTCAGCTAACCACGCCGTGCGGGCGGGCTTGCCTTCACCAGGAGGCCCTAGGAACCGAATCTGGGGCCTCCCATATGGTAAACGGGAGCCCTACTGATTGAGCCACAGCCGCTTCCCACCCCCATTTTTTAAATGGATTGTCTTTTTAATTTCTGGATATAGGATTTCTTTATACATGCTGGATATTAGGCTCCTGTCAGATATTTGATTGCCAAATATTTTCTCCCATTGGGTAGGCTGCCTTTTCACTTTGACAAACTCCTTTGATGTGGAAAAGTTTTTAATTTTGAGAAGGTCCCATTTATCTATTTTTTCTTCTTCTGTTATGTACTTTGGGTGTGAAGTTCATGAAGCCATTTCCTATTGTAAGGTCCTGAAGATGCTTCCCTACATTATCTTCTAAGGTCTTGATGGTCTTGGATCTTATATTTAGATCTTTGATCCATCTTGAGTTGATTTTTCTGTAAGGTGTGAGATGGTGTTCCTCTCTCATTCTTTTGGATATGGATATCCAGTTCTTCAAGCAGCATTTGTTGAAGAGGCAATTCATTCCCAGGTGAGTGGGCTTGGTGGCCTTGTCGAATATCAGGTGACTGTATATGCAAGGATCTATATCAAAACTCTCAGTTTGGTTCCATTGGTCGTTATGTCTATCCTTGTGCCAATACCATGTAGTTTTGACCACTGTAGCTTTGTAGTATAAGTCAGGTAGTGTGATTCCTCCAATTTCACTTTTCTTTTTCAATATGTCTTTGGCTATTCAGGGTCTCTTGCCCTTCCAAATAAATTTCATAGTTTTTCCAATTCAGTAAAAAATGTTGTGTTGGTTTTTATTGGGATAGCATTAAATCTGTAGATCAGTTTGGGTAGGATAGACATCTTAATGGTGTTTAGTGTTCCTGTTCATCAACAGGGAATAAATATTTATTTAAGTCTTCTTTAATTTCCTTTAACAGTGTTGTATAGTTTTTGGTGTATAAGTCATTTACATCTTTAAATTTATTCCTAGGTATTTGATTTTTTTAGTTGCTATTATAAATGAGATATTTTTCTTGATTTCCTCCTCAGATTGCTCATTATTGATGTACAGAAATGCTGATTTTTGTGCATTGATCTTATAACCTGCGACATTACTGAACTCATTCATAAGCTCTAGAAGCTTTGTTGTAGATTTCTCAGGGCTTTCTATGTATAGGATCATGTTGTCAGCAAATAGTGAAATTCTGACTTCTTCTTTTCCAATTTGGATGCCTTATATATCTTTTCCTGCCTAAGTGCTTGAGCAAGTACTTCTAAAACGATGTTAAATACGAGCAATGATAGTGGGCATCCTTGTCTTGTTCCTGATCTTAGAGGGAAAACTTTTAGGATTCCACCACTGAAGATGATGTTGGCTGTGGGTTTTTCATATCCTTTATCATGTTCAGAAAGTTTCCTACTATTTCTATCTTTTGCAGTATTTTTATCAGGAAAGGGTGCTGTATTTTGTCTAATGCTTTTTCTGCATCTATAGAGATGATCATGTGGTTTTTTTTCTTTCAATCTGTTCATGTGGTGTATTACATTGATTAATTTTCTTATGTTGAACCACCTTTGCATACCAGGGATGAAACCCACTTGGTCATGGTGTATAATTCAGTTGACATGTTGTTGAATATGATTAGTAAGTATTTTATTGAGGATTTTAGCATCTAGGTTCATTAGAGATTGGTCTTTATTTTCCTTTCTTGTGGCATCTGTGTTTGGCTTTGGTATTAGGTTAATGTTGGCATCATAGAATGAGTTAGGCAATGTTCCTTCTACTTCTATTTTTTTGGAAGAGTTTAAGCAGGATTGGTGTTAGTTCTTTCTGGAATGTTTGGTAGAATTCACCTGTGAAGCCATCTGGTCCTGGGCTCTTCTTTGTTGAGAGGTTTTTGATGACTAATTAAATCTAATTACTTGCGGTTGGTCTGTTGAGTTCATCAATTTCTTCTTTCATCAGTGTAGGCTGCTTGTGTGTTTCTAGGAATTTGTCCATTTCCTCTAAATTGTCCATCTTGTTAGCATATAATTTTTTAAAAGTATCCTTTTAGGATACTCTTTTATTTCTGTGGGGTCAGTGGTGATATCCCCTTCCTCATTTCTTATTTTGTATATTTGCATCTTCTCTTTTTTCTCTGTTAGTCTAGCTAAGGGTTTGTCAATTTTATTATCTTCTCAAAGAACCAGCTTTTGGTTTTGTTTTTTCCTCATCCTTTTTTATTTTCTATTTCATTTAGTTCTTCTCTAATATTTTGTTATTTCCTTCTTTCTATTTCCTTTGGGTTTAGTTTGTTGCTCTTTTTCTAATTCCTCTAGGTGTGCAGTTAGGTCTTCGATTTTAGCTCTTTCTTCTTTTTTGATAAATGCATTTATGGCTATGAATTTCCCTCTCAGTACAGCTTTTGCTGCATTCCATAGGTTGTGATGTTTTGTTGTCATTTTAATTCATTTCAAGGTAGTTACTGATTTCTTTTGTAATTTCCACTTGACCCACTATTTGTCTATAAATGTGTTGTCTAACTTCCATATCTTTGTTCCTAATCTGCTTCTCTGGCCCTTACTGATTTCCAGTTCATTCCATTGTGGTCAGGGGAATTACTTTGTATAATTTCAATCTTTCTGATTTCATTGAGAGTTGTTCTGTGGTCTAGCATGTGGTCTATCCTAGAGAATGATCCATGTGCTCTCGAGAATGAATATCCCACTGTATATGGGTGTAGTGTTCTGTATATGTCTATTAGGTCCAGAACTTCTAATGTATTGTTCAAAGTTTTTGTTTCTTTATTCTGTTAAGATGGTCTAATGTTGATATTGGTGTATTAAAGTCTTCCACTATAATTGCAGAGGCATCTATTTCTCCACTTAGTTTTTCCAGTGTTTACCTCATGTATTTTGGAGGCACTCTGGTTAGGTATATAATTGTTTATAATTGTTCTTTCTTCCTGAAAGATTACCCCTTTTACTAATAAATAGTGTCCGTTTTTGTCTCCTAAAAGTTTTGCATTTGAAGTCTACTTTGTCCAATATTAGTATAGGTACTCCTGCCCTTTTTTGGTTATTGTTTGCTTGTAAAATTGTTTTCCAGCCATTCACTTGCAGTTTCCTTGAATCCCTGGGTCTAAGGTGGGTCTCTTGTAGACAGCATATAAATGGATATGTCCTTATCCATTCTGCCAATCTGTGTCTCTTGACTGGTAAGTTTAATCCATTAACATTCAGTGTTATCACTGTCAAGGAATTACTTACATTAGCCATATTTTCTTTGGGTTTATGTATGTCATATGTTGTTTTTCTTTCTTATTTAAATTTTTCTTACACTCTCCTCCAACTCTCTCTGTCCTGTTTCTTCCTTTCAACCTGCAGCACTCCCTTTAGTATTTCTTGAAGGGCAGGTTTCTTATTGGCACATTCTCTTAATTTCTGTTTATCTGTGAATATTTTGAATTGTCCATTATTTTTGAATGCCAGCTTTGCTTGATAGAGAATTCTAGCTGGAAGTTTTTTTTTTTTTTTAGCACCTGTCTTCTTGCCTCCATGGTTTCAGATGAGAGATAAGCACTTAATCTTATTGAGTTTACCTTGTATGTGATAATTCTCTTTTCTCTTGCTGCTTTCAGTATTCTTTGTCCTGAGTAAGTATATGTCTTGGATTAGGCCTATTGGGATTTATACTGTTTGGGGTGCACTGCACTTCCTGGACACGTATATATATCTCCTTAAATAGGGTCGGGAAGTTTTCAGTTATTATTTCCTCCAACCCTTCTTCTGTCCCCTTCCCTTCTCTTCTCCCTCTGGGATGCCTATAATTACGTATGTTTGTGCATTTTGTGTTGTTGTTCAAATCCATAAGTCCCTGCTGGATTTTTTCAATCTGTTCTTTCTCATTTCAGACGTACTGTCTTCCACATCACTAATTCTTTCCTCTGCCTGTTCAAATCCGCTGTTATGCACTTCCAGTATATTTTTTTATTTCTTGTATTGTGACTTTCATCACCATCATAACCATTTCTTTTTCATGTATGTTTACAATTTCTTCAGTAGGTTCTCCTAGTGTCGTCTTAATATTCTTAATCTCTTCCTTCACTTCGTTAAGTTGGTTCATGATATTTGTTTGGACAGCTCTGATCAGTTGTTCCATATTCTGCATCTCCTGGTTTTGAGTTTGTTCATTGGACTGGTCCATGTCTTCCTGTTTCTTATGGTTTGTAATTTTTTGTTGGTGTTTAGGCATCTCTTTATCTTGATGGGTTTATTCAGTTGATTAGTTTCTCTCTCTGCTCTAGGGTTTTTTTCTTAGTTGCTGTTTTTGTGTGTGTGGTAAGTTTTCTCTATGACACTTTGTTCCCCTTTTTCTATTTTCTAGCTGTTGTCTATGTTCCCTTGAAAGAAAAA
Source organism: Tolypeutes matacus (assembly GCA_026826555.1). Taxonomy (NCBI): domain Eukaryota; kingdom Metazoa; phylum Chordata; class Mammalia; order Cingulata; family Chlamyphoridae; genus Tolypeutes; species Tolypeutes matacus. Next base: position 792,287 of record JAKSZT010054342.1, on the reverse strand, counting down.
GGTTTGGGCCAGAGAAAGGGAAAGAGGTAAGAAGGAAAATGGATAATAGTAATAATAATAGTAAAACATAGAAGAGGAACCATATAAGACCTAGGAAGATGAATAACTCTCTAAGAAGTGCAGAGGAATAAGAATAAAAAAGTGGGGTATAAAAAGTGAAATGAAAAACCGAATAAAGAAGGTCAGAATGATAAGAAGAGAGGGAAAGAGAAAAGACAGTAAGCAAAAAGATTTAAAAAAAAATAAAGAAAACAGAATAGAGGAGATAGAAATAAAAACAAGAAAAATTGGAGACTAAACAAAGAGGTGGAATGTAAGAACAAAAACAAAAACAGAAAGCAGAAGATAGGAAGATAAGGGAAGGAAAATAAATAGCATAGGTAGACAAAACTGGTATACAAAAAAAAAAGGAGGGAAACAAAGTAAATAAGAAATAAGACAGCAGCACCTAATTAAAAAAACAAAACAAAAAACGGGGGGGTGGTTGGAAGAAAGAGGGAAAAAACAAATCAAAACAAAAAAAACTCTGAAGCAAACAATAGAACAAAAACTTAAGAAAAACAGCCTTCCCGTCTTAGGCCCTTGAGGAGCTTCTCAGGCTGCTGGTGTTCATCAATTATTATCCTGCAGTCTGCCCTCTGCAGGTTTTGAATTGGGTTTTAGTGAGTAAGCTAAATTTTTAAAAAGGAACATTTTTTAAGAAAAATAAGAGACCCAAGAAAGCTAATAAAAAATAACGTTTATGTGTTCCCCGTCCTAAAGTATCAGCTGGGTGTTTGATAACCCAGTGGAGCACTACTCCAAGGAGAGCCAAGAATTGAACCAGGGACCTCATACATTCAAAGCAGACTCCCCCACTGAGCTAAACTTTCTCGTTTTATCAGTTAGCTAGAGAGCTATCCAGTCACTTTCCCTCGGGCAGGTTTGACTCTTTGCAGTTGGGTAGATTCCTGATGATTAGGAGCATGTCTGTCCCTGTCCCCTTTCTATTATTACTGCTTTCTTTCCCATCCCAGCACAGCAGGACACGATAGCCTATGGGATGGGATACCCCCCTCACTTCTCCTGGTCAGGTTGAGTTCCCTTCTGAAATTCAAATGGGACCCCGGTATCAACCCTCTTCCAGACCTCCCTGTCCTCCCAGGGGACCCCAAATAAGCCCTTGGAAGGTTAAGAACTTCCTACTGCCTGCCTCCCTTAGGGGAGTTGGAATTTTGGTAATTTTCAGCACAGGACTGGTCAATTGCCTGACTCCGCCTTCTCCCCATCCAATTTCCTCTCCCAGGTCGGCTAGGTAAATCAGGCTGCCTGAGCAGATTTGCCTCTCCCCTCTTCCTGGGGTCACCCCTTGCCAGCTGGCATGGTCCCTAAAGTTCAAAGGGGGTCTGGGTAACCAAATCCACAGAAAGGACACCCTAATCCACCCTTCATCAGAACCCTCTTACTCCCAGAAACTCACACTTTTCTCTTGGGCTTTTTATGTTTGTCCAGTTCCCTCCAGATTGATGCCCTGAAGCCTCCTGCTCTGTGGGTTCCCAAAACAGCTCACTCAGGCAGGATCTTGCCCCTTCTCAGACGTTTTTTGTGAGAGAGATGGTGAGTGCCCACTTAAACTGATGCCATCTTGCTGGATTTCAACTTCATTCAATGTTATATAGTATTAATAGAGTGCATTAGAATGCAACAAGTTGTTTCAAAATGTATAGTGCCATTTCTAGCAGTAGGTGTCACTCTCTCTAAATGGTGAAGTCACTCTTCATTGCTAATTCAGGTGCCTGCATTCCATAAGTATTAGGGATAAAAGGTAGAAAATAAAAGAATTCCTACAGATATTTTATAGTTGAACAGAATGATTTTAAGCACAGACTCCAAACTGCTGTTTGAGAATTAAGAGCTAACAAATTTATATACATACACACAAAGAGGAGGAGACAGAAAATGAAAAGTGTCATTATAAGCATTATAAGCAAGTTATGAAATATGGTATAGGAAAAAAATTTCAATTGTAACTTTTTGACTCCATTACCTGGACCTCTTTACAGTATAAGCATTAAAAAAGAAAAAAGAAAAGAAGCATTAGAAAATGGCCCCAGGTTTTAACCCTCCGCCCCCCCCAAAAAATAACAAAAAAACCCCACAAGAAACAAAAAACAATGCTAGAACTCTCAACTCTTGATTTGAATTAGATGTTTGAGATTTAACCAACCTAAAATGTTTGGCTCTAGTCTTCTATCTTGTACAGAAAACATAAATTTTCTAAGCAGGAAAAAGAGCTGCTCTGCTTCTACATCCTCCACTTTTCAGGTCAACAATTTCCCAAAATAAATAGCCTAATAAATACATGTTGAAACTGTGAAGGAAACAGTTTAGAAAATGAAGGGCTAAAAAATAGGAATACGCCTTTAATTACAAAATATAATTATTAAATGATTTCTGTACTTTCCTTTGTTAGAATAAATGGTGACAGCTGATGTTCAACAATGGTGATAGTCAGACAAAAATCACATTTTTCTCAACAGCTCAAAGTGCATATACAACAAGTCAGTCCACAAAGTTTCAAGATACAGTTTTAAGTATAAAGAGAACTTGATATACAAAAATGAAAGTGTACATAGCAGAAATAAAGCACAATTAAAAAAAAAAAATTCAAGTAACTTTGGAAACCTTTAGACTAAAATATTCCACTTGTACCGACAAAGAAATGCCTTAATTTAGATGCCAGTAATGCTTTACAATCAAAAGGGACTCCTCAAAGAAAGGTAGAACACCCCAAATTGGTCAGCTCCTGACAAGAGTGGAAGTGCTCAGAGCTGGCTATTCCTGATTCAGCAGCTTCAGTCACTCACTTTAGCAACTTATGTGGTCCAACCCATGATATTTTGATCTTTAGGCAAATTCTAAAAAACGTTTAAAGTTCAATATGAGGCTAACACCACACTACTAAGAGCTCTTTGAAATTTAAAAGATTTAAAGACCAATTCCAACTTCAGGCCTATGGTATTATGGCAGAAAAGAGATAAATTAATACTTCAGTACTTAAAACCTTTTTATAAGGTTAGTAGTATGGCCTTTAAAATTTCCTCAAAAAATTGTACTTAAATACATATTTATTTTTTCTACATACCAGTAGTTGTATGTGAAGTAGAAAAAGTTCCCACTAGGAAGAAAATTAAAGGTGTTAATGTTCTTTTCATCACTTAGCAGCCATGACACACGTTTATTTCTGCTCCCCAGAAGCAATGTTAGCTACTAGTTTCAATTCAGGAAAACGAGTACCTTCAGGAAGGTCTACAAAAAATGTTTATTCAGTCTTTTTTCTCAAACTTCTTCATCTTTTCACTGTAGGCAATAAACTGAGAGTCTGTTCCAAAAATTCTGTCCCACCACGTAAACGTGGAAGCATAGTTTCCAATGAAGTTCATGTGGTGAAAGTCATGATGCCGGGAACCAGCGTAGAAAGGGATGAGATTTAAAGGGTTGATGGGAATATCATAACCACTGAAATAAAAACAATCAAGATTGCTAAGGTAACCAATACAACTCAAATAAATGACATTTTCCTTGACAGACATATACTCATTAACTAATTCAAGTAACACTCCACTTTGCCTAAGACCTTTTTTTTTCTGATGTGTTTACAAAAGACAAAAATTTACAGAAAAGGGTACATATTCTAGAAACCACATTAGGAAATACAAAAAAACTTAAAAGATCTATGGAAATTGTATATTAAGTACTTTAGAAGATGAAAGAGAAGGGCTATAGTAATGAATTTTTAAATGTATATTTTCAAGAATTATTTTTCTTTTCTGCTTTAGAGACACTCTCTCACCATAGAGTAACAGTAGTAAACAATGCCCATATTACCACCTTACATCTTTTAGGAAGGTCATGTGATATTAGTATTAGGCATTAAAAACATTACACTGAGAATCAATGTTTTACTTTTTTAGGCAATAAAAAGTTGAAATTAAATGTACCAAGATTAATTAAAATACCAGTGTAATTTCTATAACCAGGAGAACGTATAATTTCAAAAAGATATCTGTTTACTCCTTTATTTATGAGTACATATCTAAATTCTGATATCCATAATTACACCTATACAATAGCAGTGCAAATCACCCCAACTCCTCCCTCCCTCTCAACTCAGGTGGAAAAAGAGAGACAGCTACAATTACCTACAGAATATTCTCTACCTAGGTTAGAAGCGTATATTTTGCTACTTCCATGGTTTAAAGTCATTCTTAGAATTTGCCTTCACAGGCATACTAAGTCCTAGGTCAAAACGCAAGCATGTGTAATAATTTTAAAATAATGAAAAATTAGGATATTAGGCATTTAAATAGTCATTATATTTAATTTAATGCAAAATATCTCCCTATCTAAAGAAAGAAAGCATCTGAAATATTACTTATTACAGGTTACAGCTTTTATCATTAAAACAAATTAATTGGACAGTTGAGATTAGAAATAAAGGCTAATAGTTTCAATTTTTTTTTTCAAATAAAAGATAGGTTTAGGTTCATGACAGAATGATAAAGAATTGCTGGTCATCGCTTATGGTATTTGATCAAATTTTTAAGAAAAACCAAACATTTTTACTGGAATATTCATCTTTCAGAAAGGCCTTTCTATTCCTAAGCAAGACAAGAAACCCAAAAGCCATAAAGGAAATGACTGATAGATTTGACTACATGAAAATTAAAAACTTTAGGTCCACAAAAGAACCACTTAAGAGTTAAAATTCAAATGACAGTTGGGGAGAAAATATTTACAACATATATAAGAAAACAAAACGTACATGAACCAATAGGAAAAAGACCTATAAACTAACAGAAAATGGGCAAAAGATATTAAAAAGGTAATTTTAAAAAGTAAAAAAAAAAAGTCAATAAACACACAAATACTCTCTCATCAGTCATGGGGGAAATGGAAATTGGAACAATGAAAGCTCTTCTGCCTTATTATTAACAACGATTAAAAAGACTAAAATATGCAGGATTGGAAGCCTGTTTGGGTGGGGTGGGGGGAGCATTCTCTTACTTCCTGGAGAAGTATAAATAGGGACATGTTTAGAGGGCATTTTGGTAATACCTAACAACTTCTTTTATTTGTCCAAATAATATATGAATATATTCTCACTGTAAAAACGATGACAGCTTGGATAGGGCAAAACTCTTCTTGTATTATAAAACCATCTTTATGATTTGAACTTTTATCCACTGATTATGTTCTCCTGTTTTCTTTAAAATAATAACATTAACAAAATTAACTTTTCCTATTAGTCTACTTAGAAATACAGATAATTGTAGGATGATGAAAATAAAGATATTTTGATACTTTATCATCTGAATAAAAACCATAACTCACCTATGGACATCAATAGTCTCTATCAAACGCATGGTTACCCATGCCCAAAGAAGAATTACATGATCACAAAAGAGAATGATTCCAATGAAAAATCCAGTTCCAAGAATTAGGGTTTCCAGAGGATGTGCATATTCAGCTTCCATTCCAAATGGAGCCTAAAATAAACAGATACAAACTTACTAATATAGTCCATATTATATATACTTAAGTTTATAAAATTATATTGCTTCTATATCTAATGTTAAATCTCTAGCCACACATAAATAAAAGTAATTCTCAAAAAAAAACATCCTTTTGCACCTACCAAAAATCAAAAGGCCTAGGGATGACCTCAGTAAAATCCTAATAACTGTCTTAATAGTTTAAGATAAAAGCATTAAATGGACTTAAACACTAATTTTGGTCTATGCCTTTATTTTATTCTATTTTTTTTTAAAGATTTTTATTTATTTATTCATTTATCCACCCCCCCCGCTGCTGTGCTCGCCGGGTCAGCCAACCACGCCGCACGGGCGGGCCTGCCCCCACCAGAAGGCCCCGGGAACCGAACCCGGGGCCTCCCACATGGTAAACGGGAGCCCTACTGATTGAGCCACAGCCGCTTCCCATGGTCTATGCCTTTAAATACACTCTGCCAACTGGAGCCTCTGGCCTACCTATATGCCAGGTGTGCGTGAAATCTCGGTGGAGCTGCAACTCCTACCCTACAGCTCAATGGACTCATCCTAGTCACCTGGCGAGGAGACAACGATGGGCAATGGCCATCCCGGGGAATGGAGAGGGCCTGCATGTGCAGGCAGGATCATCCCACCCACCATATCCATGGGATATAAGCCCTCTCTCACTTGGAGGTGGACTGGACATCACCATCCCAGTCCCCTCAGGATTGGGGGAAGAACTATGGACTAGAGTGGACTTGATGGTATTCTGTTGTACACATATGGTGATTCTAGCAATGGAAGAAATTACAACAATGAGGTGGAGCCAGTGGCTACTGGACACTTTTGGGGCAGGGAGGGGACGAGCAGTTGAAATACAGGGGTTTCTTTAGGATTTGGAGGTTGTCCTGAGTACCGTTGTGGCAACGGATGCAGGCCATTTTAAATCAGCACACACCACTCAGAACTGTGTGGGAGAGAGTGTGGTCTACGATGTGAACTGTGGTCTATGGTTGGTGGCAAGGCCCCAGGATGTGTAAGTCCATTGAGGGTGGTGGGCCACACTTGTGGGAGATGTTTGTGTGGGATGTGGTGGGAGGTGTGGGAGGTGGGCAACATGGGGATCCCGGTGGGTTCCGTGTAATATTTTAGGTAATCTAAGCACCTCTTAAAATATATTTATATATATATAAATAACATTTTTGTAAGCAAATACACATATATGCATATATATTTATATATCATTTTACAAATATCGGTATGTATTGTGAAAATTTTGATTTTTACCCACAATAAAAAATAAATTAAAAATAAATAAATAAATAAATACTCTCTGCCAAAAAAAGGGAGCTTGATACCATGTAAATAAGAATCAATGCAGAACATTCTGACATAGCCAGTTTGTGAAAGCTACATCAATGCAATTCTGATAAAATCTAAAAATATCATTGATTTCCTGGGAGTCAGCAATGTGGTGGAAATGTGTTAAACATAAGCTGGTAATTGTTTTAGAAGTTTAAAGATAAAGGTTTGTTGCTTTTAGGCCCCATTTTAATGATGCTGCCGACAATACAGCCACCCCCAAACTCCCAGTAACCAACTGTCAGGATATCGTTCTGGCAGCAAGGCTGGCAGTCTGAAATATTTCATGTAAATTTTTTTTTCTTCCAGTTTTCAATTTACTGTGAAGTTTAGATAATGAGGAAAATTTGTAGAACAGATTGTGTGTGCATGTTTGTGTGTGCTATATTCTTAACAATCATGCCAAAGAAAGAGGAAATAAAAACACCCCTGAATTTTAAAAAATGCTCAGACAATAAAAATTATGATATTCAGCCTTAGAAAGGGAATGTATTATGTATCATTCTGACATACCTGAAACTCATGATGAACTTTATGAATATATTTATATATTCTTCTGTGATGTAAGAGCCTATGCAGGAAATAGTGCCAGGTGTCCTCAACCACCGCACAGCAAAAGCATCTTGCCAGAAGCATAAACCTTGAAGATGGAAATACTGTACTTAGTATGGAGTAATTTTCATTTAAGCAATCTAGACATTTACTCTGCTTGAAGCATTATATAAAATCAAAAATCCATTTACCAGCTTGACCTCATTGGATATATTGATCAACTCTCAAAACCGCTAGATACAATCTGGATATAGGATATGATTTAAAGTTAAGATCAAAGAGATTGACCATTATACCACATCAATAAAAGACTTGGTCTAAGAGTAATAATAGTAAAACCATTACTTTTTTCCACCGAAGAGGACATAACCGGAGTGCGATGGGCAAAAGTTTTATCTAAATGCACATATACATAAAAACTCCATTATATACATTGGCAGTAGGCCTTACTTTGGAATTTATGCTCCCCAGTTTAACAGAGTTAGACTCATTTATAGTTTCCCTACACATGGCTCTTCTGGCCCTTTGATTTGAACCTATAATTAACACTACACTTATTAAATATATGTCCCAGAGACTTAAATCTTTGGTCTGTTCATGTGCCAGTTGAGTCCTGAATCTAAGCAGAGTTGCAACACCTACTCTCCAGTTCATTGGACTCACCCAGGAGAACTAACAAGGAAATGATGGTGGACAAGGCCCATTCCATGGAACAGAGAGTGTCTGCAATTGCAAGATAGTTTCATCCATCTGCCGCATCGGATCTAAGGCCCCTCTCAATTACAGAGTGGGTATCACCATCCCCAAATCCTTAAGACTGGGTAATGAACAATGGAATAACGTAGACTTACTATAATTCTATTACAGACATATTATTATTCTAGCAATAGAAGAACTTTTATCATTGATGTGGGGGCAGTGGCCACTGGAGGCTCTGGGGGAAGGAGGAGGAAGAGTGGGTGTAACACGGGGGCATTTTCGGGACGTTGCAATGGTGGATGCAGGCCATTGTGCATTTTGTCATAACCTATAGAGTTGTGCAGGGCAGAGTGTAAACTATGGTATGGGCTGTGGTCCACAGTAAGACAATGATTCATTGTGTGTTCAACAATTGTAGCAAATGTACTACACTAATGAAGGATGTTGTTGGTGTTGGGGAGTGTGGGAGGGGCTGAGGGTGGGACATGTGGGAATCTCATATTTTTAATGTAAAATTTATGTAATCTTAAAGCTTCTTTTAAAAAATTAAAAGAAAATTAGGAGAGGAAGAATAAAGGGCTAAACTGATTTATCTTTTAAATAAACAGCACCAATCTTGCCCATTGATAGAATTAAATTTTGACTTTTTCAGTTCTTAGTTCACAAGTTTATTATGAAAAACACTGCAGTGCTCTTGTGCAGTAACATCATCTTGAGGGGGGGGATATAATTCTGTTTATATGGATAGAATTTTTATAAACCTCACAAAATATTTTCTCTTTTTTTTTCACTCATTTTAGACTTGAAATGTAGTATGCTTTTTCTTAGTATTTTTCAACACGAGTTCTCTTTTGTTCAATATAAGCATGTGCATCTATATACAGTTATAAAAAGTATGCTATGGAAGATTCTGATGCTAGAAACACCCGCTCTGGTAAGAAACTCAACTAGAACATAGAAAGCTATTTTAATTGACTAAACATGTCTGAGTATAAAAGTCAAATTTATATCTACATACCATCTTGGCATTGTTTCCCAATCATAAGGAATACTGAAATACTCTGTAAAATAATAGGTTCCACAAATCAAAGGCAACTGGATACAAAAGTGATTAAAGAGAAGCACTTTAAAACATTTCCATTGGCCTTCCCATGTTTCTGATATATTCTATGGAGAAAAATCACAATATTTAATGTTAGCCTCTGCTATCAGTAGTTTAACATGACAACTTTAAAGTAAATTCCTAATTTTATCTTTAATGTTTACATGGGACCTTAATTCTATGTGATAGTAACTGAGGCCCAGAATCACAACAACCTTCCCTCTTATATTCCTCACAATTACTCTCCCTACTAGAAAAGGGTGACAAGAATGTTAATAGACAAACCCAGGCAAAAAAGATTTTCAAACCACAGAAGCACTACAGAATGAATATGCCCACATATCATTCACTTTTAACAAAAATTCCAAAGAAGGAATGCATTATGGTAAGACTACAGTTAGGTCCTGATTGTCGAAGAGGTTATGCATACGAGCATTAGAAGCCTTTATTGCAGGGGTAAACAGATGCTTCTAGAATTCAGCAGCATGCATTCTAAGACAGGCAGCTCTGTTTTGTCCATATACAGACAAAGAGTTATAAACTCTGAGATGGAAGAAATTCAGGGATGTGTCTAGAGGTTCCAAAAGGACTGAGAACAGATGATGAAGTTCACAGACCCATGTCAAAATGAGAAGTGAGATCAGGGTACTGTGGTGTTCACAAAATTTCATTAGAATATCAAGTGACTTGGCAAAATATACCATAAAACTAATTTATTAAATTTAAAAGGCTGAACTTAAACTTTTTTGGTGATAATCAAAAATGCATTTTTGTCTTTAAAAAGATTGCAGTGATAATTAATAGTTACTACTATGTTTTCCTTACTTAAAATTTCAGAAAATTGCCAGTGCAATTTACTTTTTTTATTAAAGAATTTGGGGGGTTACCAAACAATCATGCATAAGGCCAGCATAATTTTCACTGAACCACAATATCCAAAGTATGGGAACCACTACTCACCAGCAGAGGCCCAAAGAGGTCAGCTACCTTGTCCAACGGAGGTATGAGGAGCAGAACTTGAACTAACTAAAACCCTGGTCTCTAAATCCAAGGCTGTTCCTGAAATTAAGAGTTACCTTCCCTCTGAACTGGGAATCAATCTGGAGACTCAGGCTCTAATCCCAGGGCAGCCACTAACTTGTCTCCAGTTAGGAACTCTGTGATGCTCACAACTCAGTTCCCTCAATAATAAAATGAAGGAATTATTTCTAATTGTTCTTCTATTTCTACACTGACTCCTTGAAACCTCTAGACAGTGACTAGGGACAAGTAAATTGAAGATTTGGGCTTGGGCTGATAATGGCATTGTTTCCCATAAAAACTATATTTAATAGACATAATTTGCTGGCTGATTACCCAACTAGCTAAAGAAATTACCACACAGACACACACACAAAAACAATTAATTATAAATAATGAAACTACATGGTATACCATTTAAAGTGTACATAAATTAGTTTAAAAAGATAGCAATCAAAACTAATACCTAGGACAATATCAGTTTACTATATTTTACTTCTTTATAACTTGCAGCCTAATATGAAAGAATGTCTTTATCAGGGCCATAAACTTCAGAAAGAATGTTTTTAGTACATCTATTGTTAAGGAAAATTTTCTGTAAAATTATTAAGACATATAAATAACAAAGACATGATTCTTTAAGAAATAGATCCTGCAAGGTCTACTTGACTTCTTTTTCATTCCTATAAATTTTCCCACAGCTAACAAGCATGTACATTAACTGTAAGCTGTCTAGTCTCTTTGAAAGCAGAAAGGCTTTTAGTCTATTTCATCATCACCACCAATAACTTCTTGTACCCTCAATGTTATTCACGGTATCTGCCTTCAAAATACATAATTACTTGTACTAATTTTGTTTGTTTGGTTTAATTAAACCTCTTTATATTGTGAAAACTTGTGCTGATTTACCATCAATAATTTCAGTATCACAAAAAGCTCAGGTGGACTTTAAGGGTTTTGGAACTCAAAGAAAATCATGCTGAGTTTCCACTTGAATCCATATTGCCCAGCCTTTCAATCTCTGATCACAACATCAGGTTATAAACAACTAGTTTGTAACCGACTAAATTACTGCTTGTTCTTTCTTCTGCCAATTTTAAAAAACATGCATATACCTTGACTGAAAGTCCCCTCTCTGGAAAGGTCACCACCTCTGACCACTGAGGCAATCACAGCATGAAATGTGCATAAGGGGGAAGCGGCTGTGGCTCAATCAGTGGGGCTCCCGTTTACCATATGGGAGGCCCGGGGTTCGGTTCCCGGGGACTCCTGGTAAGGGCAGGCCCGCCCACACGGCGTGGTTGGCTGACCCAGCGAGCACAGGCAGCAAGGGGGGGATAAATGAATAAATAAAATCTTTAAAAAAAAAGAAATGTGCATAAGGGCAATGAAGGAAGACCAGCATGTTTGCCTGGCCAGCCATATATACCAGCCCTACAAAAAAAAAATCAATGGGTGACACCTGGCGGCCAGAATAACCCCAAACATGCATCAAAACTTAGACATCCAAACTGAATTCTGCCTTTCAAAGCAGGCCCTTCTATAACAGCATTTTTGGAACTTCTGTGTCCTTAATTTAGGGTGACAGGATACTCTCCTTTGGGTCACATCCCTTTTAATTCTCTCCCCTTTTTTCTTTTTGTTCCTCCCTTCTTTGGCTGGGAGGCCACAGTCACCTGATCTCCTGTACTTCCACAGAAGAATCAAGGTTAGAATTTGCTTAGTGAGACTCACTGACAGTGTGTGTACTGACTGCCCACCCATATGGATGGCCTCAGGGAGTGCAAATCATGCCAGAGATGAACACTTTCCATGTCTAATTTCTACCAAGATGATGTGCCCTTGAGATCTAGTCTGGCATGAATCTTTTAAAAAGTAAACAGCTGTTTACTTTTCCATTAAACTATCGGAGGTTTACCAAGCACTGATAAGTCACCCTCTAAAAAGCTAGTCCAGGTTATCTCCTGGACACCATGCCAAGCTCATCAGCCTATGTATTAAGTTCAGGATACTCCCCTTGTCCATAAATGAGAAGGGACATTCTGTATATCCCAACACCTGCTCATGCTCACTGGGCTCTCAAGAAACACTTGGTGCCCTGAAGAGAGGAGCATCACTGCCTTATTCAGGGTGACGTGGAAGCTGCAGAACTGCCCATCAGATATTCAGGGAAAAACACAACCTTAATAATCCTGAACAAGGTCAATACATTAGCAAACACTTAAAGATTTTCTGGGACATAAGGGGTTGGGGTAAATGCAGTAGTAATACCCACAAATTCCCATCTCTGCCTTTCCAGCTAGTTTGAAAATTAAAATGTGTAAACCCAAGCTTGATATATCACATCTACTTAAGGCCCGATTAAACAAACTATTCTTGAAACATTATCAATAATGATCCAGGCCTCTCTTATCCAATATGGCAGCCACTAGCAACATGTAGCTACTGAACACTTTAAATATGGCTAACTGAGTTGGGATGGGATGTAAAGCTGGATTTTGAAAAGTTAGAAAAATAAGAATGTAAAATATCTCATTAAATGTGTTTTTATTTTGATTATCAGGTGAAATGGTAACTTCAGATTTATCAGGTTAAATAAAATAAATTATTAAAATTAATTTTACCTGTTTCTTTTTACTTTATGTGTTTTACTAGAAAATTTAAAATTACATATGTGGCCCACATTATATTTTCATTGGATAGCAATGATATAAGGTCTCACAAAACAAAGCTATATTCACTTTAAAAGCATTCAACAAAACTAATTATAAAATCCCATTTCAAGTCCATTATACTCACCTTTTGAATTTTGTACTTTTTCATGTAAGGTATAAATTGAAACAAAAATCCAGGTAAAGAGAACAAGAAATACAGGGCCTCATGAACTATAAGGGATCCCCATGTTGCAATCTGGAACTTTGTATAATTACTCAACATATAATTCCAAGCATTTTTAAATGGTTCTTGCAGAGGATTCTCAGGAATGAGTGAATCGACATACTCCACAGCCAAGTATGCTGAACTAAAGATGCTGACACTTTCGTTTGTTGCCATTTTTCAAATATCTTCAGAGAGCCTTATGATTCTGTACAAAATAAACAAGCTAAAGCTGAAAGTTCAAGAAAATAGTTGCATCTTCTAATAATTTTTAAAATGACAACTACTGAAAGAGTACAAATTTCTCAGGTCCCAAACATGTGATTTAAAAAATCTATTACATGTCATCATCACCTCAATTTGCAGATATTGATTTAAAGAGCAGTACCTAAAAGAATAACAGTGAATAAAGATTCAAGACCTGACACTGCAAAGTTTCCCAACGATGCCCTCTTCCTTACCCCTTTATTCTTGTTTTAAAAATATGCTGATGTCCCCCCATCTTTATCTCTAACCCTCTCCCCTAAACTCCAGGTTCTGATTACCCAGTTAGAACGTATAGAGGCGCATCAAACTCCACATCCCAAAAGGTCAACAACTGCTTCTCTCAATCCCTGCCTCCTTGAATTCCTAACGTGGTGAGCTGCACCCCCACCTACCCGTCATCTCAGACAGAAAGCCCAGAGTCCCTCCCACTTCTGCTGCCTCTGTTAGAAGCCTTCAAATCCTCACCGAGCTAAGAGACACAGCTAGCACTCAGGCGTTTACATCCGCCAGGGAGAGAAACGGACACAGTGCTATCAGGTGGACAGGGACAAAAACGAGGAGGAGAGGGAGGGAATAAAGTCTGGAAACGGTGAATTTTCTTTTCCTCCTCCTTGGGCAACCGGACTGGCTGGACTGGAGCAGACTGACGAGCTCTTCAGAAGAAAGAGACGCGGTTATTCGTGGGTTCCCCGAGAAACCTGAGGTTCAGCGGCACCTGCAGGGCAGGGCCCGTCCTTCGCACTTGCCTCAGGTCAGGCCCCGGGTCCTCCACCTGCAGGCGCCGCCCGGGGCCTGCCCTGCGCACCCCCGAGGACGCGGCCGCCAGGGTCAGCACGCGCAGAGGCCCAGCGCCTCGGGGCCCAGGGCCGCCCAGGACCCCCGCCGCAGCTGCCGGCGCTTCCCCGCCGCCGACGCCCTCGGTCGGGCTCCTAGTCACCCTGCAAGACCCTCTCCCGCTCGCCCCGCCCTCCCCAGGCAGACCCCCGCAGCGCTCTGGGTTCTGGAAACTTCCGTGCCATCCCGTGCGCAGTGTGCAGGGACCACAGTACGAAGGCAGGACCTGGCCGGGCGCAGCCCAGCGCTGAGGGCGGCTGAGGGGGGCTGAGAGGAGCTGAGGGCGGCTGAGGGGGGCTGAGAGGGGCTGAGGGCCGAGGGCTCCCCTCAGGGCGCGCCCGCCCCGCCACTCCACTCGGGTGCTTCCTCACCAGCTCCCACGCGCGCCCACGGCGGCCCTGCGCCCCGCGGGGCCCCGCCCCCCGTCCCCCGCGCATGAGCCTCTGCCGCCCCCTCACCTGGACCGCCGCGGGGACCGCGAGCCGCGCCAGGAAGGCTCCGCCGTCAGGAGGCTCAGCCCGGGGAGGCGGCTGCGGAATCTCTTTTCCCGGCTGGGGGCGGAGCCGAGAGGGCGAGTTGGCAGCTCCCGCCGTGATTGGCTTGAGCGGGCGCGCGCCGCGTCCACCCCCGACGCTGTGATTGGCCTCTGAGGTTGCCGTCATGGTGTGACTCGCCCAATTGGATGCCCGGCGCGCCCAGCCATTGGCTCCGCGGATGGAGTGAGGATAGTGAGACCGGCGCGTCCAGCCAGTGGGCGGGCTCGCGGCGCTCCCGGGGGCGGCCGTCCCCGGGACGCTGAGCTGTCAGCGCGGTGACGTCGGCGTCGCCAGTCCCCGGGCAGAAGGCTGTCCGCGAGCTGGTCGCCGTCCAGGCGGTCTGCAGGCGGCCCTGGCCCGCGTTTCCAGCGTCCTCCCCTGCGCCCCGGCCGGGCAGCGGCCCCTTAATAAGCCGCGGAGGGCGGGGGACGCCACACTCGGCCGCCTGAGACGGCGCCGCTGCCCGAGGCTGGGAGGACGGGGTGGCGGGGGTGGCTGTCCGCCCCGGCGCCCTCACGACCCCCGGGCCCGGCGCCCCCGGCGCCCTCACGCCCTCCCCGGGGGCTGCCCCAGCCCAGCCTTGGCGCCGGGTGGGCTCCGCAGCGCCGTGCAGGCTCACGGGTCGGCCCGCTGCTCCCCTCCCGCCGCGCCCACGCTCCCTCCTTGCCCTGAGCGTGCAGCGCTCCCCGCCCGTCGGCGGCGGCCGCGTCCGGTAGAAGGCCGCCTCGCTGGTCCCGGGCCTGCACGCAGTGCCTGCGCAGCCAGGGCGGCCGCCCCACGTGGAAAGGAGTGGGCCCCGCGCCCCGCGCCCCGGCCTGTCCTTAAGGGGCCTGGGAAGGGCGCTGGGAGGTGAGTGCTCTGGGCTGAGGCAGGCATTCCTCCTCTGCCGACCCTGGGCAGAGCGCCAGCTCTCTCCACAGCACAGCGCCCTCTCCTGGGCGCTGCTCTGCTCCCTGCGCCGGCGCCACAGGCCCTCTTGGTACTGGCTGCGGTGACGGGTGTGACTGCACTGCAGCTTCTTCCCGTTTCCCACACGCGCCAGCCCTGTACAACAGCGCTCAGAGCAGACACTGTGTGGCCAGACTCTCCGGCTCCGTCACTTGGTCACGGATAAGCGATAACACCTACGTAGCAAACAGTTTGTTATGGCAAGAACGAGATCAGGTGTGTGAGGCCCTGTGCAGGGCCTGACAAACAGCAAGTGCTCATAAATGCTGGTTATTAGTCCTTAGAATCCTATCACAGTATACGCCTATTTTCTAAATCCAAGCAGGTGTAAGTACAACCCATTATTGAAAGAGGGGTGTGTGTGTGTCGACTTATTTTAAATCTTGGCAGTTTAGAGCTGGAAGGAAATGCAGCTATGCCAGCTCACTAGCTTCTTCACAGAAGACCAACAGTAGCTGTAATTTATTGGAGGCCTTTTATACTTCAAGCACATTAACATGCATCATTTCTTTTGAACCTCATAATAACCTTGTAAGTGACAGAAACTGCTGTTGCCATTTTAAAGAAGAGCAAATAAGGGTCAGAGGTTAAGTAATGTGTTTAAAGCCACAGCAAACAACTGATGGGAGTGGATGCAAATCCAGAACTTACTGATCTCTATGCCCAGTGGCTTTCCAATAAACCACACAGCTTTTCCCATACCCAAGTGGTGGTTCCATTTTCCCATGTCACCTTCCCTCCACCATGAGGGGCTGGCAGTCATTAAGGCAGGAGGCAGTCTACTCAAGACCAAGTTGGAATGAGGGGCAGGCTTAGCACACTGCCATGTAATGATACCCTTTGTATTTGATAATGTAAGAAGCTTTTTAACTCCTCAAAAGCCGGAACCTCTTGTTAGAAGTAGATAATGAATACAGGACCCTTATGCCAGGCCCACAGGGAACAAGAGGGAAAGGCAAGTCAGCCGGCAGCACACACATCAGCCCCCTCAACCCTACCACTGCTTTCATCCCAGACCTGCTTCACAATGCAGGTACTTGGGTACAACTCTGAGCTCTGCTCAGACCTGGGGCTGTTTACTTTGCAGGATTTGTAAGACACCTGTGCGCCTTAACGTTCGCTCTCTTACTTTTTCTTACACACAACAACAGAACAAGCCTGGAGTGCTTCCTTGTCTTTAAAAAAAAAAAAGGTTTCAAACTACCAAGAAAAGACTGGTGCTGCAGGGAGGGTGACCCAAGTCTTTGAAATCAGAGTTATGAATCCCACTACCAACAAACCTTGGCAAACAACTTTATAGGTAACGGTACTAAAAGTTTCAAAGAGAGCAAGTAAGGCAAGAAATTTGACACACTAAGTAGTTAAGGCTTTGCTATCCTATGGAAAAAATGACAACATTGATGTGGAAGCAGTGGCCCCTGGAAGCACTGGGGACAGGGAGAGGGAAAAACAGGTGTGATGCGGGGACTTTTTTGGGACTTGGGAATTGTCCTGAATGACTCTGCAACGGTAGATATAAGCCATTATGTATCTTCCCATAACCTGCAGAACTGTGGCGGGGAGAGAGTGGGGTCTACAATGTGAACTATGGTCCGTGCTTAATGGCAAAGCCCCAGGATGCGTTTATCAATTGCAATGAATGTGCCACACTAATGAAGGATGTTGTTTATGCGGGAGGGTGTGGGAGGTGTGGGGTGCAAGGCATATGGGAATCCCTATATTTTTTGTATAACATTTATGTAATCTAAGCATCTTTAAAAAATCTAAAAAAATATTGAAAAAAACAAAACTTTGCTACCCTAATAGACGGAGAATATATGTATGAAAAGCTTTACAAATATTTAGACAAATCTTTCTTGGGCAGTGTTTTAGTCTGCTAGGCTTCTAGAATGCAGTGTACCAGAAATGGGTTGGCTTTTTACAATGGGGATTTTATTAACTTAAAAGCTTACAGTTCTGAGGCTGCAGAAACGTTCCAATCAAGGCTTCCCCGGGCGCTGGCTTTCTTCCTGAGGACCAGCTGCCCGCGATCCTGGCCTGCCGGGCTCCCCCTCCTCCTCCCGGCTTCCTCGCCCCTGGCTTCCTGATTCGTGGCTTTCTCTCTGCTCCTGTGTGCTGCTGATTTCATCTTCTGGCTTCCAGGAGCCTCTCTCCACCTTGATCCCGTTTCTAAAGGGCTCCAGTAAGAGAATTAAGACCCAAGCTGCAGCCAGCGCCCTACTGAAGTATCTAATCAAAAGGGCCCACCCAAAATAGGTTTACACCCCCAGGAATAGATGAGCCCTAATGATATGATTTTCTGGGGGTCCTTAAAAGCCTCAAAGTACCACAGAGAGATTCACACACTTCCAGGGAACACTGGTGTGTGTGGAAGTGGTCAGCAAAGAAAATGTCACACATTTTTCTTGGGGGCACTGTCAGAAACAGCTAACAGTATTCCAAGTTCTTTAGACCCTCGATATATTTCTGTTGACAATCGTGCTCAGAGGATATGCTAATGTATGTTTTCAGGTGAGTGCAGCCTTTTTCTTTGATTAAAGTCTTTATATTTCTGCTTACAATGGAAAGCACAACTCACTATTAAGTATGACTGAATGTGAACACCCTACACTCTGGCTAACCACTCATGCTAGCCTTTAAATTCTCGATATCCCACTCCTTGCCTCCCCCACCCCTCCTTTTTCCTCACTTAATTTGGTATCAAAACCACTATTTATCTCTCAGTTGTTTAAGAGTGGATATTTTTTCTTTGACTTTTTTTTGGGTCAAATGCTACCTGCTTTATCTTTAATATCTCACCCCAATTGGGGACAGAGGAATATAAAAACCTTGAATTTCACCGACCTTTGGGAAGCTTTTCCTTGATGGTTAAGCTTGCTTTTTCCTGGAGAACAATTTTCAGTGATTTCAGTTACTGATTGAACAGGTTTGCCTTATAGGTTTCTTTGGCAACAAATTAAAAATATACATTTGTGAAGTTTAAAAATACAAATTTTACAAAAAGAAAAATTCAACAGGCAATTTTCTCAACAGCAAATTAAACAGATGAAAATCAAGGCACTGTGAAACAAATAATATACAAACTTTTATTCAAAGATAATTCAAGAAAGACATGTTTTGGTTGCTTTTAATGTGAGATTATTTGAAGATCTCAGGAAAATTATATGTGATCAACGCACATGGCTACTCACAGAAAGTTCTCTCTTCTGTTAATAGCAACTAATTTTTATACGCATAGAAAAAATTCTTAAGACCATGCAAATTCAGTTAATTCCATACATTCATTATATTCATCAAAAACCTGCAGGAATGTTCATGCCAAAGTGTTACTTTAAGAAAAAAATTAAAAATATACACCAAAAACATGACCAAGAATAAACTAAAGGAAATAATAAATAAGCATAATTTATATTTTATTTAAAAAGTTTGGCATCACACATATTCAAGTGTGCTACACCATATTCATTCCTCAGAAGTGGCATTTTAAAGTGTTAAAGCATTGTTAAATATCAAAAAATACAACTCTGTTTTACAATGTAGTACTGGCATAATTCAAAGTACTGTGTCAATTATAAATAGTATAATCAAGTTTCAAACATCTTTTCAAACATATTTAAAGGAAAGCATATAGACACATTCATATGCACACAATTTATTATACTCATGTAATCAAAGATATTTTATAAAAGCAAACAGTTTTATCCCTCAACTAGTTTGTGTTCTTAACGTAGATTTCAATACCTGTTCAAAGATTTTCAGCTCCTGGGGAGACTGATTTTCAGGAGAAAGAATAAAGATAGAAATTTAATTTTACAAGAACACACATTACTTAATCCTCCTGCACAAAATAATCCATAGTCGTTTAAGGTTTGTTAAGAACCAGTCGTCTGTATGAAAGTCTTTATGAAAACAACTGCTGTCTAAAGACTACAGAATATGTACTGCAGTCCAGGTTTCTTATTAAAATTCAGTCAGCTGCTGCCCATTGCAGAAAAAGCCTACACGGTGCTTCTACCAAAAATAATCTTCAGTATCCAAGGCCTGGAAAGGCAGACAATCTTATCTTCTGCTGAGACTTAAGGTGCAGCTCTAAGTGGAGAAGTGCTAGAATCTCAGCCACTTCAGAAATTCTTGCTGAAGCCTGTTTCTCATGTATAAATATACCGAAAATGTCCTCCAGGCTCATAATGGCTTATCAATAACTGTGACCCCTGAGCAAAGAAAGAAAGAAACAAAACAGAAGTCAAAGGCAGCATTCTGTACCTCCAAGAAAATACGGATTTCTTTATTTTACTAAAGCAGCAGGGACTAAAAAATTCATGTTTTAGAATCTCCTTCTTAAACTTTGATAGTTCTATCATTTTCATCTAAATGCTCCTGAAATCTCTGTTTAGTTATAGAGCAGGGCCAAATGAGGCCATCTAGTCCAGAACTAGTCTTTTGCTCTTTGTAGTTACAATTTGGGGAAAATAATTTCATTCAAGAAATATCAAAATTCACTTAATACTCCAAGGGGCACAAGGAAATGCTTGGAGGTGATGGATATGTTCATAATCCTGACTGTGGTGAAGGTTGCATGGGTGTATGCACATGTCAAAACTGATCAAATTATACACTTTAAGTATATGCTGTTTACCGCATGTCAGTCACACCTTCATGAAGCTGTTAAATTCACCTAGGACTGAGCCATGTTATTCTGGGATCCTACTGTATATAACTCTTCTACGAGGTGTTGTTTTGGATGATGCATAAATGACAGTGATGGTTAAAGTTAAATGAAATTCACCTAGGACTGAGCCATGTTATTCTGGGATCCTACTGTACATAACTCTTCTACGAGGTGTTGTTTTGGATGATGCATAAATGACAGTGATGGTTAATTAGTATACTTTCTCTCTTTTTTGCCATTATTGGATTAATTTTGTTACCAAAACATTCTAATTTTGAAAGCATTGTAAGTATCTATCATCAAAGAATAATTAAAAAACAATGTACAGTTTTTAAAACTCACTATAAAGTCCTACATTTTCAAAACAATTCAGTTTCTATATTTCTTAAAGAGCATTACCATGTCTCTTACTAAAAAAATGTACCAAACATGACATTTTATTATTCACCCATGCTTAAGAAAAAAATTAATCCACAGCCACAATATAATACTAGGTCAAGGGGCCCTACCAGGGGAGATGCTTCAGAGGTCATATTTCTGGGCTATCTGAATAATTGAAGCCACCACATAATGAATTCCATCCCACTGCATACGGACGATTATTACCTGCATAACTTCTCCCTGTGCTCATACAAGATGACACAATTGTCCATTTATCAGTTGTTGGGTTATAATACTCCACTGATGCCAAGTTACAGGACCCATCATCTCCTCCAACTACATATAACAGACCATTAACTGCACAAACTCCTTTAAGAAAATTACACAGAGAAAGAAAACAATTATTTGAAAGATTCCTGTACATGCCTTGTGAGGTGACCTGCAGACACTTACTTCCTTGTAAGGAGGCAAGAGGAGAAGATGGTGAACATGTAAAGAATTTGTTATGTGAGAGAGTCTGATGCCACTTCTATGTTCCCACCCGCTACATGTCGGTTATGAAGTAGTTACTTTATATATGCATAATTTCATTTAATTTTCACAAGAACTTTATAAGTTAGAAATGACTTTCATTCTAATTTTATAAAAATAAAATTAAAAGCCAAAATGGTTTAGTGTAACCTTCCCAAGCTTAGCCTCTTAGAGAATCCTAAGGAAAAAGTACATATTAAGTGGAAAACAAAAATTATTCTTAGTTTTAATGACTAACTTGAATGGTTATTTTATCTCCTTTAAAGGGGGAAGAATGATATTATCTATCTGATTATTGGAATAACTCATGTTTTGGGGAAATATTCAAACATCTAGAAAAGTACAAAGAAAGAAAAGATCATCTTTAATCCTATACCATTTAGAATAGCCATCATTAAAATGTAATCTCTATTCTTTCTGCTTTTCTATGCGTACATACGCAGTTATTTCTTTTATAACCTCGGAGTGGCTCACGCACACATACTACTTTAATCCCACCCTCCCCCACCAAACACCACACCCGAGCTATTTCCCCAAAGTAATAAAAATAAATCTACGTCATTTTTAATTGCTGCCTAGTATCCTGCGTATGATAACAGCATAGTTTATTTCTTCTTTTATGGATGGATATTTAGTTGTTTTTAATTTTTTTGCTCTTATTAATGATGCTGCAATGAACACTTGCATACTTTCTTGCAAGCTTGTCAAACCATCTTCTTAATACAAATTCTTAGGGAAAGCATTGCTGTTAAAAGGTAAATACCTTTAAAGGCTATTTATTTCATTTTAACTTTGTTTAAAGTACACTTAATATCCTAAAAAGGTTCAGTGCTACTATGAACTCATATTAGAGGGAGGGGGCATCAAAAGACCCAGAAGGACACTCTGCACACACCGGTGTCTGCAGTCTTGTCAGTGTTTTCGCTAACATAGCCAACAGATGCTTGTAGATTTTTAACGTTAAAAAACAATGAGCCCGAATCTCTACATAGTTTTAAAAGTGTACTAGCAATACTCTCTTTTTGCAAATGGAGTGGCTCTTCTCTATTTCACTCACACTCAATTTGTGAGGAAATCATCATGCTAGTCTCTTGACAGAAAGCAAACTCTTACGATTTTAAGTAGTTTTGTCAAAATAATTCAAAAGCAAGAGCCAAATATTGCTGCCATACAATCTTCCCAAAGCTTTGCTTGTGTGTGTCTGCGTGCTTCAATCTTCTAGCAGCTGTAGACAAGCATCCCACCGCAGAGGAGGAAGGCAACCTCCACGTAGGAGGGAGCACCCC
>JAKSZT010054342.1:730531-764499 GCA_026826555.1 Tolypeutes matacus | reverse complement strand
CCCCAGGATCTGAGGAGGGCGTTTAGGAGGAGCAGCCACCAGCGCCCTAGGATCTGAGGAGGGTGTTTAGGAGGAGCAGCCACCAGGCGCCCCACCATGTGAAGGATGCTCTCTAACAAGCCCACAGAGGTCAGAGCATAGGTTACCCCTGGTAGGACCTGGCTCAGCAGGTCCTGAGAGACGCTGTGCTTTTGCTCCGTGACTACTCAACTGTCTTCTTTTTTATGGCTACTGAAAATGTGACAGCAAAGGTGTAATTACCATTTTGACTTG
This sequence comes from Tolypeutes matacus, assembly GCA_026826555.1. Taxonomy (NCBI): domain Eukaryota; kingdom Metazoa; phylum Chordata; class Mammalia; order Cingulata; family Chlamyphoridae; genus Tolypeutes; species Tolypeutes matacus. The sequence continues at coordinate 764,226 of JAKSZT010054342.1, read as the reverse complement.
TGGCTGATTTTCAAATATTAGTTTACAGGCTTAAACAATCAGCGTATATTTTCTAACTGCTTGAACCTACTGGCATCTTCTAGGCTTTCCATTTCGGACCTTCCCTTTTGGCTCTTCCACCGGATGCTATTTACAAACGAGACTCTCCATGTCTATTCTTTATGTGCAGAATGTGCCCCCAGCTCATCGGGTTAGTGGGCTGCAGCAGAGCTGGCGCATTAAAGCCCACCAGATTAAGGCCAAAGCCGGTGTGCTGTTTTTATATGGCCCATGAGTTAGGGATGGTTTTTAAACTTTTAAATGATTGAGGAAAATATCAAAAGGATATGTTGTCTGTCCTGATTCTGTGATAATCAGGGTGGGCTAAACATTCGCTATATTAGAAACCATGCATGTGTCCCCAGACCTCGTTTTCCTCCCTAGGTCTGGTTTTTAGACTGCTGGTGATAAACTAAGCCTGATTTATTGTATGTCCATCCTGTATGGGAAAGGACTATAACTCTGGGTATCTCTGGTCAACCTTAAGAGATATAGCAGGGGGCTATATCTGGTTGGCGTCCATCTCCCATATGGAGGGACCTGGGTTCGATCCCCGGGACCTCCTGGTAAAAATGTAAAAAATATATAGAAGGTGCGTGGGCCGCCAGGCCCTGTGCGCGGGCGCACCACCAGTTCCCGCGAGCCACACAGCAAGATGATGACATAATAGGAGAGTGACACAAGGGAGAGGCAAGATGAGACGTACCGAAAAACCAGCAACTAAGGTTGCGTGGGCAGGATGCCTCTCTCCTACATCAGAGATTCCAAGGATTGAATCCCAGTGAAGACAGGAGGAGAAGGATGAGAAGAGAGGGCAGAAAATGGACACAGAGTTGCCCAGCGAATGGACATAGAAACAGCAAAAACGGGGGGGAGGGGGAAGGGGTGTAAAAATGGATAAAAGTAAATAAATAAATCCTTAAAAAAGAAAAAAAAAAAAAAAAAAAAAAAAAAAAAAAAAAAAAAAAAAAAAAAAGGATATGTTGTGACACATGAGAAATTATATATGAAATTCAAATTGGAGCGCTGGTGCCCGCAGAACCCAGTCGCAGGCGTCCTTTCCATACTGCCCACAAGTGCTTCTGCAGGGGCAGGCTTGTGCAGCAGCAGAGACCGTGCCGTGCCCAAGGCTTTCTGCTTCCTAAGAAACGTGCGCTGACCCTGGCGAACAAGACATTGGGGGCCCCTGTATGGAGAAACTGCACTGCTGCACTCAGGTTTCAACCCTCTTTTCACTGTCTCTGAACTTTTGTCCATTCTGTTTCCTTGACCTGAGAGGCTTCTCTTATTATCCACTCTGCTTTCTTCAACTTTCATGCCCCGGTTCAAATTCCCTGTTCTCTAGGAGGTCTTCCCTGAGCCTCTTCCCCCTGAAGGGATTCCCTCCAGCTCCTGCAGGCCCACGGCAAAGAACACCTATACAGTGCCATGTTGTGTACTCTACATTATCACTGCTTCAAACTGTTCAAGTTTCACTGTTCCTAATATGACACATGTTTATGCACCGTCCCAGCTGTATTATGAAACTACTCAATGGCAGGCACTGCGCCACACGTTCCTCTGAACCTAGCAGGAAGAACTGAACGCACCAGATACAAGGGTCTGACTAGCTCAATGTTTTATATGATGTCTGTACCTGAATGCCATCAGGTGGGGCACAAACCACCACTCCCTACTGCCTTACCCACTGGTGCTTTATCTTCCCCTCTCCCCACCACATATCCCCCAAAATATCTGAATATACAGCCAGTCTTTATATGGCATAAAACCTTACAGTTCAAATGAACCTGTCTTGGCAGTTCTGTTTGGGAAAGGAATGACTTCAATCAGGAAAGGAATACTCAAGCTACTTCCTGGTAAACCCAGAGTGTCTAAGGCAAGATATGGGCCATGGATAGTTTAAGTAGGCAGAAAACTAGCAAATGATCAATGGTAATCACTAGGTTTCCTGAGCTTACAAGGAACGTGGGAGACTTTCTTGGGAGGGCCTGGGGACAAGCAAGCAGTGACAGACACAGCAGGTAGCACATTTCAGCATGAAAACATCCTGTATCCAAATATCATAAGTGACACTGGGGAAATGTTCACTGTGGGAATTTGGACCAATGCAATTTTCATTTTCCTTTCCCGAGAAACAAAATGAAACAAACCAAAATCTGTCATCTCCAAAAGATGTCACAGTATGCTTCCAAAGCTTTAGGGTATTTCAGATGTCAGAAAGAAACAAAAAACTTGAACAATATGATAAACAACCTGGACCTAAGAGACATATACAGAACACTGCATCCCAAACCAGCGGGTTATACATCCTTCTCAAGTGCGCCTGGATCTTTCTCCAGATAGACCACATGTCAGGTCACAAGGCAGGTGTCAATAAATATAAAAAGAATGAAATTATACAAAGCACCTTCTCAGATCATTATGGAATGAAACTGGAAATCATCAATAGGCTGGAAAGGGGAAAATTCGCAAATGTGGGGAGGCTAACACCTCCAAAACAATTAGTGGTCAAGGAAGAAAGTGTAAGTGAAATTAGTAAATATATGGAGACAAATGAAAATGAGAACACAACTTATCAAAACCTATGGGATACAGCAAAGGCAGTGCTGAGAGGTAAATTTATAGCTCTAAATGCCCATATTAAAAAAGAAGAAAGAGCTAAAATCAAAGATCTAACTGAACAGCTGGAGAAACTAGAAAAAGAACAGCAAAACATTCCCAAAGCACGCAAGGGAAAAAAATAACAAAGATGAGAGCAGAAATAAATGACATTGAAAACAAAAAGAAATAGTGAAAATCAATAAAACCAAAAGTTGGTTCTTTGAGAAGATCAGTAAAATTGACAACCGCCTAGCTAGACTAACAATGAAAAAAACAGAAGACACAATAAATGGAATAAAAAATGAAAGGGGGGAAGTTATGACTAACTCTACAGAAATAAAAAGGATCATAAGAGGATTTTGAGAAACTGTATGTCAACAAACTAGACAACCTAGAAGAAACAGACAAATTCCAAGAAATGCACAAACAACCTAGACTGACGCTACAAGAAATACAAGAACTTAACAAACCAATCACATTTAAGGATATTGAATCAGTCATTAAAAAAATTTTACAACAAATAAAAGTCCAGGACCAGATAGCTTCAAAGGTGAATTCTACCAATCATTTCGAAAAGAATTAAACCAAACCTGTTTAAACTCTTCCAAAAAAATTGAAGAGGAGGGAAAATTACCCAACACATTTTATGAAGCCAACATCACCTTAAGCAAGCCAGATACACTACAAGAAAATTGCAGACCAATCTTTCTAATGAACAAAGATGCAAAAATTCTCAACAAAATATTTGCAAACAGAATCCAAAAGCATATCAAAAAAAATTATACACCACGACTATGTGGGATTTATTTTGGGTATGCAAGGGCACTTCAACATAAGATGAAAGGGAAAAAAAACACATGATCATCTCAATCGAAGCAGAAAAGGCATTTGACAAAATTCAGCATCCTTTTTTGATAAAAACATTTCAAAAGATAGGAATAGAAGGAAAATTCCTCAATATCATAAAGGGTATATATGAGAAATCCACAACCAACATCATACTCAATGGGGAAGTTGAAAGCTTTCCCTCTTAAGATGGGAAACAAGACAAAAATGCCCACTGTCATTACCGTTATTCAACATTTTGCTAGAAGTTCAGGCTATAGCAATTAGATAAGGGAAAAATAAATAAATAAATGGCATCCAAATAGTAACAGAGGAAGTAAAACTCTCACTATTTGTAGATGACATGATCTTATACTTAGAAAGTTCTGAAAAGTCTACAAAAAGCTACGTGAACTAGTAAATGAGTTTAGCAAAGTGGCAGGATACAAGATCAACACTCAAAAATCAATAATGTTTATATACACTAGTATTGAATAATCTGAGGAGGAAATCAGGAAAAAAAAATTCCATTTACAACAGCAAGAAAAAGACTCAAATACCTAGGAATCAATTTAACCAAGGAAGCAGAACCTAGATGCAGAAAGCAAATAGAAAGACATTCTGTGTTTATGGATTAGAAGACTAAATATGAAGATGTTAATCCTACCCAGACTGATTTACAGATTCAATGAAATACCAATCAAAATTCCAACAGCCTACTTTACAGAAATAGAAAAGTCAACTACCAAATTTATTTAGAAGGGAAGTACACCTGAATAGGCAAAAGCATTCTAAAAAAGAAGAGCAATGTGGGAGGAATTTCACTGCCTGACCTTGAAACATATTACAAAGCTACAGTGGTTAAAACAGCATGGTACTGGCATAAAGATAGACACATCGATCAGTGGAACAGAATTGAGAGACCTGAAATAAACCCTCACCTCTAGGGCCAATTGGCTCTCGACAAACCTACCAAGTTAATGTTAACGAACAAAACAGTCTCTTCAACAAATGGTGCTGGAAGAACTGGATATCCTCAATGAAAAGAATGAAAGAGGACCCCTATCTCACTCCCTACACAAGAATCAACTCATGATGGACCAAAGACCTAAATATAAAAGCTCAGACCGTAAAACTACTAGAAGAAAATGTAGGGAAACATCTTAAAGACCTTGTGGTAGGTGGTGGTTTCTTGGATCTTACACCCAAAGCATGAGGAACAAAAGAAAAAATAGATAAATGGGACATTCTCAAAATTAAACACTTTTGTACCTCATAGGACTTTGTCAAAAGGGTGAAAAGACAGCCGACACAATGGAAGAAAATATTTGGAAACCACATGTCTGAAAAGGGTTTAATATCCATGATGTATAAAAAGATGGTACAACTCAACAATAAAAAGACAAATGACTTGATTTAAAAATGGGTAAAAGACTTGAATAGACATTTGCCTAAAGAAGAAATACAAATGGTGAAAGAACACATGAAAAGATGTTCAACATCGCTAGGGATTACGGAAATACATACCACAAGCTACAATGAGATTTCATTTCACACCTATCAGAATGGCCACTATTAAAAAGACAGAGAACTGCAAGTGTTGGAGAGGATGTGGAGAGACAGGAAAACTTATTCACTGTTGATGGGAATGCAGGATGGTACAGCCACTGTGGAGGACTGTTTGGCAGTCCTTAAAGGAGTTAAATATAGATTAGCCATGTGACCCTGCAATATCACTACTGGGTATATACCCAGAAGAACTGAAAAGGTGACACGAACAGACATTTGCACACTGATGTTCACAGAGGCGTTCTTCACGATTGCCAAAATATGGAAACAATCCAGGTGTCCATGAACTGATGAAAGGATATACAAACTACGGTGTATACACAGGATGGAATATTGTGCAACTGTAAGAAGAAATGAAGTCGTAAAGCGTATGACAACATGGATGAACCTGGAGGACATTATTGTTTTTTGTTTTTTTTTTTAAAACTTTTTTTAAAAAATTTATTCATTTATCCCCCCCTTGCTGCCTGTGCTTGCCGGGTCAGCCAACCATGCCGTGCGGGCGGGCCTGCCCCCAACAGGAGGCCCCGGGAACCGAACCCGGGGCCCCCCACATGGCAAACGGGAGCCCCACTGATTGAGTCACAGCCGCTTCCCATGGATGACATTATTGTTGAGCGAAGCAAGCCAGACACAAAAGGACAAATACTATAAGACTGTGCTACTATGATCTAAATATATTGTGTAATCTTATGGAATTAATAACTTGAATATGGGTTATCAGAAAATAGAATGAGGTAAGAGAATGGAAAGCTGAGGGTAAATTAGTGCAGAATTGGAAAAAAGGATGTATGTTAAATCTTTGGGAATGAATAAAAAAGGTGAAAGCACATATAGTGTTGGTAACTAGCTGTGCTATTATATTGGTATGACTGTAGTTGAAAGGGAATGTCTAAGGTCAGGTAAATAACTAAAAGGAAAACTAAAAAATGTAACATAGGACTGAAATATGAATATGGGTAATATTGCATATATAAGATTGTTTTTCTTTGAAACAACAAATTTATGTTAATATTACAAGATGCTAATATCAGTCAAAAAACATTATGCTAAGTGAAAGAAATCAGATACAATGTACTACATTTTGTATGATTCTCTTTATATAACATAAATATAAATAAATTAATAAAGATGGAATTAGATTAGTGATTATGTAGGGCTGGGGAAGGATAGAGGGATTGAGAAGTGACTGCTAAGAGGTGTGGAGTTTTTCTTTTTGGGGTAATAAAATTGTTCTAAAAATTTTTGTGGTGATGAATGCACATTATAACTATATTAAAATCCATTGAGATCATATGGTAAGTAAATATATCTCAAAAAACTGCTTTAAAATAAATAAATAAAAATGCTTTAATAATGATTGAAGTGATGAATGCACAACTATATGATTATGCCAAATACCACAGATTATACACTTTGGATGGATTGTATTCTTTACTAATATATATCAATAAAATTGATAAATTGATTTGTTTAGAAAAATGAAAAAAGAGCAAAAGTCCAGAGGGTAGTACAAACTTGACTTCCAATTGATTTGTGTGCCTTCTCTAACATATTTTAAAGAAAGGTATCGTGCCATCTAAGAAGAAACCAGTAAGTATGTATAAGTAAATAAATAATGATACCACTACTACTACTAATAGTAACAGCCAGCATCTATTGCTCTTAATATATTCCAGAAACTATTTCAAATTCTTTGCCTATATTAAGTTATTTACTTCTCACAACAGCCCTGCAAAGTTGATGAGAAAACTGTGGTTCAAGGCAGACAAGGTCCAGAGTCACACAGATGACTCATCAAAGTGGCTGATTTGGAATTTGAACCTAGGCATTCCGACAGTTATCCACCCTACCAGAATAACACACAAGGAAGAAAAAAAAAAAAAAAAAGGACGAATGAGGAAAGAACTGCTCCTATCAAATATTACAACATTGTGGGAAGACGGTGATGGACTCACAAGCAGAGCTCAACGCTCTCACAAAAACAACAGAGAAAGAGCCAAAAGCTGACCGAAGGACCTGCTTTGGGGGTCAGCAGACCAGGAGAGCGCCACGTAACTCCCAGGAGGGTGAGGGACAGAGAGATGAAGAAAACGAAACGACAAACACGAGTCACCAAGCCCCCGCCGCGGTCGGAAAGGGCTCCCCTCCCCCACCCCACCCCCAAAATACTAAGCTGGGGTGAGAGCCTTGGCTCACTGCAGCTGACTGAGAGGGGAACAGGCATCTTCCTCCCTGTCAGCTGTTTCAAGGGAAAAGGAAGGGGAATCGGGCCCCTCTCTTCAATGACTCCGGCCAGCAGAGCCTGCTTTGAATCTCTGCTCTGGAGATTCAACACAGGAACACAGGAAAGCCGAGACTGACACACCTCCGTGGAAAGGTGTGCTGACGAGTACCATCTGCTGGCCAGTCTCGAAATTGCATTGACAAAAACTATATATGATGCTCTCTGTATCCTACCCTAGGAGAAAATCTGTGCCCCAATTGTGAGTCGCTGGCCTGATTCTGATAACTTAAGCCAAGCAATTTTAAAGACATAGAATAATCTGAACCAAATATCAGAGAAGGGCTCTGGGGAAAAAAAATAAAACAATAGGCAGGAAAGAGAAATTGGCCATCAGAGTAAATTCGCCAATTCAGATGCTTAAACATCAGCAACAAATTACAAGCCATACTAGGAAACAGGAAGAGCTGGCCCAGCCGAAGAAACTAACCAAATATCCTGAAGAGATACAGAATTTAAGACAATCAGTGTTAATCACAATAACTCTTTTAAACCACTTCAAAGAATTTTAAGAAAATATGACTAAAGAAATAAAGGATATTAAGAAGACACTGGGTGAGCATAAAGAACAACTTGAAAACCTACAAAGTAACAGACCTTATTGGAATGAAAGACATGATGGATGAGATTAAAAATACATTAGAGGCACATAAGAACAGATTTGAATTGCTAGAAGACAGAATTAGTGATTTCAAAGACAGAACATCTGGACTGGAAAAGACAGGAGAAAAGAAAGAAAATAGAATGGAAAAAATGGAACAGAGGCTCAGGGAATTGAATGACAATGTGAAACGTACAAACATTTGCATTATTGGTGTCCCAGAAGGAGAAGAGAATGGAAAAGGGGCAGAAACAATATTTGAGGAAATAAATTAATGAAAACTTCCCAGCCCTTATGAAAGGCATAAATATCAATATCCAAGAAGCACAACATACCCCAAACAGAATAAATCTGAATAGACCTACTCTGAGACCTACTCTTCAGAAAGACAAATATCAGAGATAAAGAGAGGATTCTGAAAGCAGCAAGAAAAAAGCAAAGCATCACAAACAAGGGAAACTAGATAAGATTAAGTGCTGACCTCACACCAGAAAACATGGAGGAGAGAAGAAGGTGGTATGATGTATTTAAGGTACTGAAAGAGAAAAACTGCCAGCTAAGAATTCTGTATCTGGAAAAACTGTCCTTCAAAAACAAGGATGAGTTCAAAGTCTTCACAGACAAACAAAAACTGACAGAATATGTTATCAAAAGACAAGAATTACAAGAAATTCTAAAGGGAGTGCTGCAGCCTGAAAAGAAAACAAGGGTGAGAGATTTGGAGAAGAGTTTAGAAATGAAGATTATTAGGAAGGGTAAACTAAAGGATAAGACGACAGAAAATAGAACTGTATGACAACAGACAGCTAAAGGACAAAATGGATGAAATAAGTAATGCCTTTACAGTAAAACACTAAATGTTAATGGACTGAACTATCCAATCAAAAGACATAGACTGATAAAATGGATAAAAATATATGAGCCATCTATATGTTGTCTACAAGAGACCCACCTCAGACATAAGGACACAAGCAGGTTAAAAGTGAAAGGTTGAAAAAAAGTATTCCATGCCAATAGTAACCAGAAGTACTGGAGTAGTGATACTAATACCAGACAAAATAGATTTCAAATGCAAAAGTGTTATAAGGGATGAAGAAAGTCATTATATATTAATAAGTGGGGCAATTCACCAAGAAGAAATGACTATACTAAATATTTATGCACCTAACCTGACTGCCCCAAGATACATGAGGCACACACTGGCACAACTGAAGGGAGAAACAGATGTTTCTACAATAATAGTTAGAGACTTCATACACCACTCTCAGTATTGGACAGAACATCTGGACAGGGGATAAAGAAACAGAGAACTTGAATAATATGATAAAGAGCTAGACATAACAGACATCTAAAGAGCACTGCACCCAAAACAGCAGGATAAACTCTCTTTTCAAGTACTCATGGATTCTTCTCCAAGATAGATCATATGTTGGGTAACAAGACAAGTTTCAACAAATTTAAAAAGATTAAAACGACACAAAACACTTTCTCTGATCATAACAGAATTAAGCTGGAACTCAATAATGGATGGAAAAAGGGAAAATTCATAAATATATGGAGATTAAGCAACACACTCAAACAATTAGTGAGTCAAAGAAGAAACTGCAAGAGAATTCAGCAAATTTATCTTGAGACGAATGAAAATGAGAACACAACATATCAAAATCTATGGAACACTTCAAAGGCAGTGTTGAGAGGGAAATTTATAGCCCTCAAAGCTTACATTAAAAAAGAAGAGCTAAAATTGAAGCTCTAACTGCACACTTGGAGGAATTAGAAAAAGAACAGCAAACTAATCTCAAACCAAGCTGAATGAAAGAAACAGTAACGATCAGAGCAGAAATATACGAAATCAAGAACAAAAAAACAATGGAGAAAAAAATCAACAAAATCAAAAGTTGGTTCTTTGAGAAGATGAACAAAATTGACAAACCTTTAGCTAGACTGACAAAGAAAAAAAGAGAGAAGATGCAAATAAATGAAATCAGAAATGAGATGTGGGACAGTACCACTGACCCCGCAGAAATAAGAGAGACCATAGAGGATACCATGAACAACTGTATGCCAAAAAACTAGACAATGTACAGGAGATGGACAAATTCCTAAAAACACACAAACCCTAGAAGAAACAGAAGACCTCAACAAGCCAATGACTGTTTGAAGAGATTCAAACAGTCATCAAAACCTCCCAAAGATGAAAAGCACGGGACCAGATGGCTTCACAGGTGAAATTTTACCAATCATTCAAAGATGATCTAATACCAATCTTTCTCAAGCTCTTCCAAGAAATTGAACAGGAAAGAATTCTATGAAGCCAACATTACCTTACTACCAAAACCAGATAAAGATACTACAAAAAGGAAAATCACACACCAATATCTCTAAGGAATATCGATGCAAAAATTCTCAACAAAATACTTGCAAACAGAATCCAAAATCACATTAAAAGAATTATACACCACAAGCAAGTGGGTTTTAGCCCAGGTATGCAAGAGTGGTTCAACACCAGAAAAGCAATTAGTATAATAAACCATATTGATAAATTGAAGAAGAAAAATCACATGATCCTCTCAATTGTTGCAGAATAGGCATTTGACAAAATACACCACCCTTTCTTGATAAAAACACTCCAAAAAATAGGAATAGAAGGAGGCTTTCTTAATATGGTAAAGTGCATATATGAAAAACCTACAGCTAGCTTGTACTCAATGGTGAAAGACTGAAAGCTTCACCGCTGAGATCAGGAACAAGACAAGGACGTCCACTGTCACCAATGTTATTCAATATTGTGCTAGAGCAGTTAGGGTAGATAAAGAAATAAAAGGCATACAAATAGGAAAAGAAGAAGTAAAACTTCACTATTCGTTGATGATATGATTCTATAATTAGAATCTCCTGAAAACTCCACACCAAAGCTACTAGAACTAATAAATGAGTTCAGCAAAGTGGCAGATACAAGATTAATATGCAAAAATCAATAGCATTTCTATACACTGCTGATGTGCAATTTGAGGAGGAAATCAGGAAAAAAAAATCCATTTATAATAGCAACTAAAACAATCAAATATTTAGAAATAAACTTAACCAAGGACATAAAGAACCTATATTCAGAAAACTACAAAACATGGCTAAAAGAAATCAAAGAAGACTTAAATAAATGGAAGGACATTCTGTGTCCATGGACTGTAAGATTAAATATTGTTAAGATGTCAATTCTCCCCAAACTGATTTACAGATTCAATGTAATCCCTATAAAAACCCAACAGCCATTTTTTGTGTTTTTTTTTTTTTTGGCAGAAGTGGAAAAACAAATTACCAAATTTATTTGGAAGGGTAAGGGGCCCTGAGTAGCCAAGGAGATCTTAAGAAGGAAGAACAAAGTTGGAGGACTCAAACTTCCAAACTTTAATGCCATTACTTACCTACACTAGTAAAACACACACACACACACACACACACAAACAGCATGGTACAGGCATAAAGACAGATAGATTGACCAATGGAAACAAACTGAGAACTCAGAAACAGACCCTCACATCTACAGTCAAGTGATTTTGACAAAGCTGTCAAACCCTCCCAGCTGGGCCAGAACTGTCTATTCAACAAATGGTGCTGGGATAATTGGATATTCATATCCAAAAGAAAGAAAGAAGACCCATATCTCACACCTTATACAAAAATTAACTCAAAATGGATCAAGGATCTAAATATACAAGCAACAACTGTAAAACTCCTAGAAGAAAATGTAGGAAAACATCTTCAAGATCTTTTGGTAGGCGGTAATTTCTTAAATATTATACCCAAAGCATGAGCAACAAAATAAAAATAGATAAATGGGACCTCCTCAAAATTTAACACTTTTGCACCACAAAGGACTGTCAAAAGGGTGAAAAAGGCAGCTGACTCAAAGGGAAAAAATACGTGTCAATCACATATCTGCTAAGGGTTTAATATCTAGGATATACAAAGAGATCATACAACTCAACAACAGAAAGGCAAACTACCCAATTAAAAAACTGGGCAGTATTACAAAGCTACAGTGGTCAAAACAGCATGGTACTGGCATAAAGATAGACACATCGATCAGTGGAATAGAATTGAGAATCCAGAAATAAACCCTCACCTATACAGTCAACTGGTTTTTGACAAACCTACCAAGTCTGTGCTAATGGGAAAAAAACAGTCTCTTCAACAAATGGTGTTGGGAGAACTGGATATCTATAACCAAAAGAATGAAAGAGGACCCCCTATCTCACCCCCTGTATAACAATCAACTTAAAATGGATAAAAAATCTAAATATAAAAGCCGGGACCATAAAACTACTAGAAGAAAATGTAGGGAAACATCTTCAAGACTTCGTAGTAGGTGATGGTTTCTTGGACCTCACACCCAAAGCACATGCAACTAAAGAAAAAACAGATAAATGGGAACTCCTCAAAATTAAACACTTTTGCACCTCATAGGACTTTGTCAAAAGGGTGAAAAGGCAATAACCCAATGGGAAAAAATATTTGGAAATCACAAATCTGATAAGGGTTTAATATCCAGGATATATAAATAGATGTTACAACTCAACAATAAAAAGACAAATGACCCAACTTAAAAATGGGCAAAAGACTTGAATAGACATTTCTCCAAAGAAGAAACACAAATGCAAAAAAAAAACACATTAAGAAAGGCTCAACATCACTCATGATTAGGGAAATGCAAATCAAAACTACAATGAGGTATCATTTCACACCTATCAGAATGGCCACTATTAAAAAGACAGAGAACTACAAGTGTTGGAGAAGATGTAGAGAGACAGGAACACTTATTCACTGTTGTTGGGAATGCAGAATGGTACAGCCACTATGGAGGACTGTTTGACAGTTCCTAAAGAAGTTGAATATAGACTTGCCACGTGACCCGGCAATACCACTACTGGATATATACCCAGAAGAACTGAGAGCAGTGACACAAACAGACATCTGCACACCCATGTTCATAGCAACATTATTCACCATTGCCAAAAGTTGGAAACTTTTGCCAGGTGTCCATCAACAGACGAATGGATAAACAAATTGTGATCTATTTCACACAATAGAATATTAAGCAGCTGTAAGAAGAAATGAAGTCGTAAAGCATATATCAACATGGATGAACCTGGAGGACATTATATTGAGCAAAGGAAGCCAGACACAAAAGGACAAACACTATATGAATGAGTTACTCTGAACCAAATATATTGTGTAACATATGTATGATTAAAAAAAAAAAAAAAAAAAAAAAAGTTATATGTATCAGTACATTTGAGAAATGTAAAAAAAAAGAATACAAGTATAAGAATGTTCTTTTATGAATTATAACAAATGTACAGCACTATACAAGGTGTTAATAGTAAGGTAGGAAAATTATACACTTAATGTAAACCATGGACTATATACTTAGTAATACTATTTTAATATTCTTTCATCAGTTGTAACAAAGGTACCAACTAATGGAAAGTATCAACAATAAGGAGTATATGTGAATGGTGTATTTTTCACATGATTTTTCTGTAAACCTACAACTTCTATAATTTAAAAAAGTAATTAAAAAGTTTTTTAAAAATGGGCAAAAGACTTGAAAAGACAATTGTCCAAAGAAAAAATAAAAATGGTAAAGAAACACATGAAAAAATGTTCAACATCACTAGCAATTTAGGGAAGTGCAAATCAAAACTACAATGAGATATAATTTCATACCTATTAGACTTGCCGCTATTAAAAAGTCAGAAAACTAAATGTTGGACAGGATGTACAGAGATAGGAAGGTATATTCATTGTTAGTGGGAATGTAGAATGGTACAGCCACGGTAGAGGACTGTTTGGCAGTTCCTAAGGAAGCTGTATATACACTTGCCATGTGACCCAGCAATACCACTGCTAGGTATATACCCAGAAGAACTGAGAGCAGAGACATGAATAGATATCTATACACTGATGTTCATAGTGGCATTATTCATGGGTGCCAAAAGTTGGAAACAACCCAGTTGCCCATCAACTGATGAGTGGATAAGCAAATCGTGGTGTATACATATGATGGACTACTATGCAGCAGTAAGAAGAAATGAAGTCATGAAGCATATGACAACATAGATGAACCTAGAGGACATTATGTTGAGTGAAGCAAGCCAGGCACAAAAGGACAAATACTGTATGATTGTGCTATTATGACCTAAATATATTGTGTAAACTCACAGAGTTAATAATTAGAATATAGGTCACCAGAAAATAGGAGGGTAGAGAATGGAAAGCTGAGGGTTAATCTGTGCAGAATTGGTAAAAAGGTTGTTTGTAAATCTTTGAAAATGAATAGAAATGGTTAAAGCATATCATTGTGTATGTAACTAGCAGTGCTATTGTACAGGTGTGACAGTGCTTTTAAGGGAAAGTCTAAGGTCATGTATATTACTAGAAGGAAAGCTAAAACCTGTAACATAGGACTTGATAAGATAGTAAAACCTCATGTAAAACACGAATATGGGTGATATTGCATATATAAGACTGTTTTCACAAAACATAAATACAAATATACTAGAGAGAAGGAAAAAAAATTGCAGTTATACAAGGCAGGGGAAGCATAGATATTGAGAGGTGAGTTTTGGTTGCTTGTTTTTTCTTAATTATTATTATTATTGGAATAATGAAAGTGCTCTAAGAATGACTGAAGTGATGAATACACAAATATGTGATTACACCGAATACCACAGATTGTACACTTTGGATGGATTTATGCTTTATTAATATGTATCAATAAAATTGATTTGTTAAAAAAATTAAAACATATCATAAATTAAAACTGCTGTTATGACACATGAATAGGCAAGACAAATCAATGGACAAGAATAGAAAATTTAGAATAAAATAAAATTAATGTGGAAATTTAGTGTATGTTAAAGGCAGCATTTCAAATGAGTGTACAGTCAATAAAGGGTATTGTTACAACTAGCTTATCTTTAAAAACAAAAATCCATGCTTTACTTCTTGTATCAAATTATTGTCCAAAAAAAAAGAAGAAGAACTTTACATGAAAAGCATATAAATTAAGTTCTACCTGTCAATTAACATAACCCTGGTGAAGGTAAAGGTGAGACCCAGTCAGGTGTGTCGACAAACAGGGCCTTTTAAACATCTTGAGCTTTATATAGCTATAGACTTTTATGGATATAAATGTGTCCTTGTTGCTGTAGGTATATTTTTTGGCTAGAAAGAGGCCCTCACAGAAGCTAACAAAATATTAAATTCCCTCTGAGAGAAATCCTGCTAGTTTCTCAATAAGATGGCCAACAGCTCTGGAATATATAAGCCTTGCCTAATAAAGGAAAACAGGCTAATAAGCCAAGCCCTCAAACTTAAGGCTTGCACTTATGAACCTTATTCCTGTAATAATGAAACTAAACCTAATTATAGTTATTGCGTAAGAAGTTACCACTTGAAAACTTCCTTGTTCTTCTCTCTAAGCCAAACTGCAAATAAACTCATTATCTTCCCCTACAACGTGGGACATGACTCTGTGGGATGAGCCTCCCTGGCACCGAGGGATCATTACCAAGTATGAATCAACAGTGTGTTTGGAGAAAGACTTAAACAGAAGGGGGAAATATTAGATAAGATGAAGTTTTTATGGCTAGGAAATTTCAAAGTGATTCGGGAGGTCATTCTGGAGGTTATGCTTATGTAGGTCTCAGGCAGACTCCACAAAATGCCACAGCAAACAAAGCTATAACAAAAGTTTCCTGAGGACCTTAAGGATGTTGAGATACCACAAACAAGCCACATGGCCTCATGAAATTAACACCCACTCAGCAGGGTCTACCTGGGAATTAATGAAAAGCTATTTATCCAATAAAACATAATTGTACTCATTTATAAATCTCTTAATCATGATTCTTCTACTTCCTTTATTCAAACTCATAATTTTCAATATATTTAAGTATATTTCTCAGAGACTTACAGCCCTCAGACTGTTCCTATGCTGGTTGAGTCCTGAAACCCAGCAGATATGCAGACAACTCCTACTCTACAGTTCTTTGGACATGCCCTGGACAACTAACAAAATAATGGAGACAGACCAGTCCCATCCCCAAAACAAAGAGTGTCTTCAACACAAGCAAAACAACTCCATTCCTCTGTTTCATAATATATATGTCCCTTCTCAACTTGAAGCAGTCAGAGTGGACATCATCCCAAATCCCACAAAATTGAGGAATAAACAAAATTTAGGTATGGTGAGTGTAACCACTGACTAAAGCAGATTTATTGTTATTGTAGTTATTGTCTTGTGAACTGAGTAATTTCTAACATTGGCATAAAAAAACAAATTTTTAATTAAAAAAAAAAAAAAAAGGGTTATTACATATGTAACAAGCCTAAATGTGGATGCTGGTCAGTAGATAAAAGTCACTCATTAGCTACATGACCTGCTTCCACACACCAGCCTCACTACTTAACACAATTCAAATTTATGCTTCAATTACTATATGACATTGATCTTTTAAGTTACCAAGGAAGAGTCACAAACCAAGGGCTTTTTGTATTTGTATTCAATGAATGCTCAATACATTTTTGTGAAATATTTTTTTAAAAATAGTCCAGATATTTTAGAGATGAATGTAGAAATATAAATATAAAAGCACTAGAAAAATTCGTGTTTTTAAAATATGATTGTTTCCCTGCAGATATCATGCAGATACACCCTTAACCAAGTGATCAAGGTTAACATCACAGGAAACAATCATGTTGACATCATGCACCTCTGGGGTCTTTCTCCCCTCAAATTCAAACCTCAGTCTAATCATGAGAAAACATCAGACAAACCCAAACTGAAAGACATGTAAAAAATTACCTAACTAGTACTCTTCAGAAGAGTCAAGGTCAGGAAAGACAAGGAAAAAATGAGGAGCTGTCACAGACGGGAAGAGAAGTTATTTATGATAACTAAATGCAATGTGGGATCCTGAAATGGACTAATGGTCTTAATGGAGAGCATGGGGAAATCTGAATAAAGTTTGTAGATTAGTTAATAGTACCAAACCAGGGCTAATTTCTTAGTTTTGATAACTGTACCAAGATTATGTAAGATATTAATATTAGGGAAAGCTTGGTGAAGAGTATACTGGAACTCCTTGTACTATCTTTGTAACTCCTCTGTAAGTCTAAAATTATTTCAACATAAAAAGTTTTAAAAAGTATGTGTGTGGGCACACATATAAATAATTTTGGAGTAACACTTTTCCAAGTTAGAAACAAATCCCTAAGTCCAAAGACGTAAAACCCTGCTATACAGACCTAAATAAAGTTAAAATTTTACATGTCAAAAATAGCATAGTCAGAAGAGAAAAGATTACTATGAATAAATATTTACACCACATATTCAAGACAAAAGACTACTTTCCTTAATATATAAATATATCTGTCAAATCAATAAAACAAAATTAAAAATGGAAAAAATTATAAACTGACAATTCAGAAAAAGATGTTTAGGCTTCATCACTATAGAAGTACCAATTAAAGATGTGCACCTCAATAAAAGAACAAATCACCTATCAGACTGGTAAAGTTCAAAGCATTTAATTACAAGGTTTTGCCACAAGTGTAGAGACACTGGCACCCTCATATTTTACTGTTAGTGGACATAGTAACTGGTGTACTCTTTTAGAATACTCTTTAAACCAGAATTGTATCCTACTGAAAAATATTTGCATTTGTACACAATGATGTATGTATAAAGAAATTCATTGTAGTATTATTTATAATAGCATAAGATTAAAAACAATTTTAATGTTCTTCAACTAAAAACTAGTGAAATTATACTACATCCAGACTTCATCCCCTATACTAGAAGCTTTTAAAGGAGGAAATAACCTTAGCTATGCAGATATGTCACAATTTCCAAGATAGTGTTATAATCATAGAAATACTCCTTAACACTTGGAACTCATCTTGCTATGGGAGATATAAATTTTAAAAATTAGGGATCCAAGTTTGTTCCCAGGAAAGATCCTACGATTTTACACATGCCTCTTGTGATTGCAGTTTTGGCTAAATAAAAGGTCAGTTTCAACAAATGTTTATAAAACAAATACCTGGAAAAAGACAGTTGATGGCTTATAGTTGAGGCAGGAATCTACTAGAACTAAGAGTCCCAAACCAAAAATTCTCTTCTGAATACTTTAGGCAAGGCAATGGGGAAAATACCCTACAAGTTGCCAGCTCTTCTACCTTATACTTAGAGAATCAGAAAGAGAGGTATATGAACACAGAAGCAGCTATTTCCATCTATGTCTTAAGTGAGTTGTACCAGATTCCCGAATCACTGTTTAACCACACAGCTATTTTAATCACAGCTTTTCTAATAAAAATTATTTTAATTAATAAAGACCAGAGAGGAACACTCCCAAGACCCAGCAGGAAGAAACTGACCATAGTGCTACATGCTTACCTGCTCTGCACCTCCTGGAAGGTAATTCTGCTACTTGGTGCCATCGTTCTTCTTTAAAGTCATAGCATTCCACACTGCGAATTGCCTTTGGGGCTTGGCCACCAACCACAACCATCAACTGGAAGGGTAGAAATATAAGCACGTGAATAAATGACTATTACATATTCAGGGATTTAAAACGTCCTACAAAGACATTGGTGTGGAGAGTCTTAGGATGAAGATGGTAAGGCTGGGGAAAATGATCACCTAATCAACATTTAATAAACATCAACAATGGGGGCACATGTTAGAACTAAAATTCTATTATCTAGCACATTTAGTAAAAAAAATAAGGATTTCAGAAACTAAAAGTTTCTGATCCTTCAAGCAAAAGCAGTATAGAAGCCAAAAAACAGCAGGCAGTCAGCACTGGCAAGGCTGCAGTATGTCCTAGTAATTGCTGGAAACTAGAGCCTGGGTTTGCAACGACCAAGGACTAGATCTTCACAATCTAGGAGAGCAGAGAGAAATCAAATTTATGTTAGTGGGTAGGTGAGGTAAAAAGGACAGTTAGGTATTAAAATAAAGATGGAAGAAGGAAAAAAAAACCTACTGAAAAAAGAAGAGTGAATGGAAGTTCACAAAAGCACAGGTTCCTCAATCTCAATTGTAAAGAGACCTCCCTGATGCCCCACAAATAAAACAGCCTAATAGGACTGATAATGGAGATGCTAGAAATCATAATGAACAAATGCATAACAGTCTGGTGCTGGAGAATAAATGGGGTCTGTAAATTTCTTCAGTTCAGTTTAATCCAGCCACCATTTACCGTGGGTCTCCTATCTGAATCTGACGGGAACTGTCCTGCGTGTTATACATGAGAAATAGAAGGCATGGTCTCCACCCTCCACAAACTTATATATCTCACTGAGCCAACAGGATCTCATGAAGTAATTCAAGAACAATGTACAATTACATATGATCAAAAAGTTGTGTAATTAGTAGAGACATTAACTGGTATTGCTGATAGAAAATGGAAAGCTACCTTAATTTGCTGAAAACTTCCAGAAGAGGGTAGAGCCTGATCTAGGGCCTTTAAAGATGGATGAATTTATAAATCAATGTGTTTGTGTTTTATGAGTACAAATAGGCACTCTCTGACAACACTGAAAATATAGATGTCAAATTAGAAGAACATAAATGTTAATCATGCCTTATATGGAAAAAACCGCAAAGAATGGCATGGACCTTGGGAGCTGATGATAACAGATGTTTAAACAGATGTTTAAAAGAAAAAAAAAATCAAAATTAACAGCATGGAGTAATTCATACACACAAAAAGGGCAGGGTTGCAATCTTGACTAGGCAATGACCTACCTATGCTTAGAACTATAGAAAGATGGGTACATAGAAAACATAATTCCTGAATCAGAACAAATTCCAGGTTCCCAAAAAGAGGCCTATTTAATAATTTAGTAACTAAGGAGAAGAAGGAATTGTAAAGGTCTTAAAAGGAAGACTGAACATAGACTAACCAAATGATTCTTTCAGGTCTGCCATCCTTCTAATGCAGAATGCAAATAAATAAAAGGAATAATTAACAAAGAAAATCACAAATATCCTAACCTCCCCACAATCAAAAGAAAAAACTGGAGAAGAGCAAGGTTGCAAAATCATAGCGGGAGAATGCTCAGTAAGATCAATGTTGTTTTTAGGGGTTTTTGTAATATCTCTCCGTGTCAAAACTTCTAAACTCTACCTGGCAGAGTCAGGCAATTGTTGAAAGAGAGTTGGATAAGGTATCTGACGAAGATCATTTAAAAGAAAAAAATCTCAAAAGAGAATACAAAATCCACACACACAAAAATACTGATTTAGGAATTTCATGATTTTCAAAATTTGAATCTCATGATTTCCATGTAACAGTTCACTTTTGCACAACAAAATGAAGGTGGAAGAAAAACTGTGCTCCTAAGGAACTGAGAACAGTAGTAATATTTGTTCTTTACTCACCCAAGGGAAGCAGATGGGGTGGGGATTTGCTACAAATCAGGGATAACAGAGACAGGGGTGAATGGATAGTGGGAGGACGGCACAGCAGGGATATTTGTATGAGATCCAGAGAATGCAAAAACCACTGTGTGGCTATCACCAAATGAGACGCCAAAACTCTGACACCCAGTCCCTTGTAAAAGCCACTTGTCCCCATTTGGGAAACTGCGTGTTAATCATGCTTAGTAAAAGAACTAGAAAACTGGGAAAGCCGTACTTATGGAAAAGTTAAATGTAACAAACTTGAGGACAGTAAATGGTAAGGAGTTAAGCAAATTCAAATTACTATCCCCAAGAGCAGGTCAGCTCAACTTTGTTCTTTTCATTTTTCCACCTATTAAACATTAGTTAAAAACGGAAACTCCTTAAAAATCAAGTTTTGTGATTTTACACTTGGAAGTTTCAAGATCTACTGGACAAAATACATATGATGGTTCAGTTCACGTGTCAGATTGGCCAGGTGATGGTGTTCGGTTGTTTGGTTAAGCGAGTACTGGCCTGATAGTTACTGTGAAGACATGTTGTGGACTTTAAATCATCAGCAAATTGACTGCATCTACAGCTCTTTACATCTATCATGAACTGAAGAGTTTGCCTTCGACTATAGAGATGTCTCATTCAATCAGTTGAAGGCTTTAAGGCCAGCCAGCTTTTCCTGGGGAATTCATCGAAAACCTTCATCGGAGTTTCCAGCTTGCAGCCTGCCCTATGGAATTTGGACTTGTGCACCCCCCGCGGTCGTGTGAGACAATTTTTATAAAATCTCATATTTACAGACATCTCTTGTCAATTCTGTTTCCCTGGAGAACCCTGACTAATACAATTTAGAAAGACATATACCTAGAAATATAACCACATTTGTAAAAAGAGAATTCAGGAGAAAAAGAAGCTAACAGTAAAGTATACATTCACAGTTTTTTACTATGATGTCTAAATCCAAGGATGCTCATGCAATCCTAAATCTATATCAAGAACACAAAACAAATGTTTAAGATATAAAAAGAATCATTCATGCAAATTAGTACCAGTCCACACAATTAAAGCCTGATTAAAAAGTACTAAGTCACTGCCATGGTAGAAATAAAATCAAAACCTTACAATACTTTCTCTTCTGTACTACTACTATTTTGTCAAATTTGACTCACTGTTATAAAATGCGTCATTACATTCTAGTGCATGTAAGCATTAGAAATTAATCTTTCCTTCATTCTAACTACTTATTTAGAATTAATCTTGAAATTACCACTCTAAAATGACACATGGTATTGATGAAAGAGCATCCAACACAAACAACTTTTCAAAACTAAGCGTGGGTAAATGAACTTTGAAAAGAGGCAGTGCCAGTGCTGCTCACTGCTGCCCACCAGCTCCGCTGCCCCTCCTCCCTAACCGCGCTGAGAGAACATTACAAATGTTCATGGAGCCTTACACCCGTGACAGAACAAAAGCCGAAGAGCTGAGGCTCAAAAGCACAACACGGGTGGAAGGGCCACTCCAAGGCCACAACTGAGAAGCCCAAAAACAATGTAAGCTGAACAGAGAGCAGAACTCCTCCAGAGAGAGAAAGGCAATGCTTGACAGGATTTTAACTAGCATTCTTTAGAAGGTTTTCAATAATGACATGTATTCCAGAAATTACAAGTTAGTTAGTTTTCACCCTGCAGGTCTCTGGAGCAAAGCTAAAAATAGCAAATCTAGATGCCAGAAGATGATTCTATGAGTTAAGAAGAGCTGTTCTTACAAGTATGGAATGCTTAAAAAGTATTACGATAAAACAAAATATTTAGAAGGAAGTTGGAAAGACTATCATGAGAGAAAATGGTAACTTTAAATTGGCTGAGACTGACAACTTTTTACAAATTTATTTTTTGCAAGAACAAAACAAAAAAAAAAAAACTGACACAAAAAAATATGGACAATTATGAAGTAATGAAGGCTTATAAAGATGACTACTTACAAAAGCAGGTAAAAGGGAATTTGGAAAATGTAAACATTTATAAAATCAGCAGACCCAGATGGCATGCATACTAAGGTATTTAGGAACTAGCTAGTGTACTTACTGAGCCACTTACAATTATTTTTGAAAAATCTTGGAGAACTGAGGAGAGATCAGAACATTTAAAAAAGGCAAATACTAAATTTCAAAACAGGGTACGAAGTGAATGCCTTGTAAATACCTTTTGTTAAATGCTAATATTCTCAATAAAAATTTAGACTATTTTGAGAAAAACATTCAAAACTCTAGGGGCCAAGAAAATGATGAGTAACAGACACAGGGATGTTAAAAGAAATCATGCCAAATTTGAATTCATTTGATCCTGAATCATATGGACTGAAACTTTCTACAAATAGATTGTGCCAGTGGGTGGGTATTGTAATGAGATGTTACCAGGGAGAGTGCTGGGGTTCATTCTAATTAAAATATTTACTAATGATCTAGAAAAAGGAGTAAATAGTACACTAGCAAAACCTGCAGTTGGTTCTAAATTGAGAACTGTTGCTAACGCTGGGCAAAACAGAAAAACAACAAAACCAATACAGATTTGAAGCAATTAAAAATGTAGACTCCAAAAATAAAACTTGGAAAAACATTGAATAAAAGCATAAAAGTGAAAGAATTTAAAAGACATAATTCAATGGAGAGGATAGAGAATAATAAATAAAGATAAAGATATAAGAAAACAATAGAAAACAGATTATTAATCCATCACTGCCCCCCACAATCTGAAAACAAACCAAATAATTGTAAATAAGCATTTTATTATGGCGCAGTCTGATAAGACCATATACACACAACAGTGATTAAAGTGTTGGTCCTCGAGAATTGCAAAGACACAAACAGAGCAGAAGGAACTGCAAACAGAGATGCGGAAATCTCTGTAAGGAAAATTAAATCTATAGAACATGAGGGCTTCAACTAAAAAAATAAAGGTAGGATATGAAGTTTTTACACAGGAAAAAATGAACACAGATGATGTGGGAAGACACATGGACCCCTCTGCTGAGATGGCTACGTGTGACGTCTGCATGCACCTCCGCAGAGCATGCGTCAGGGGACAGCGAGGACATGGACTGAACCAGCTACTTTATCATCCTTAGTTCTAACATGTAAGCCTGTGAAACCACTGGGTTTCCAGTTAAATAAGCACCTCGTTTAACACAGGAATTTTGCTACCTAGTCAAATTTGCCTCTTTCTTTATATTATAACTAGAGCTCATAAAACTCAGAAGGGACGAAACCAGCTGCCTTCTGTGTCAGAAGAGTACCATCATGCAGTTTATAAAGATTAAATGAACCAAAAACTCCCTACCTCCAACAGACAAAATCAATAGAGGCGTTGAATTAAATACACTACAATGAATTCTTAGGCATACGGTATTCTCTGTGGCAGGGAAATTAAAGCAATAAAGCACAGAAGTTCAGGCAAGTGAAATTTAACAGTTTGCTTCCCTCTGGGCCCTTCCTGTAAATTAGTAACAAGTTTGAACAATAAATCCTACTTTGGGAAGGTTCATCGGTGTCCTCAGTCGAGTCCGGACACTCTTCATTAACATACGCTGCTCTGTTGGCAGCAAATGATACTTCATAGCTTCAATGAGGTAATCTTTGCAAGCACTGCTGTTTTTGACCAACGCTTCCTCTTCAACCCTCTGTAAGAAGAAACCAGACGTACCCTGAGACTGCTACTTCATGATAAAAGTGACAGCAAAACGTAAAGGAAAGAACAAACAAAAACCCGTCACTACACCTCTAGTTCAACCTAAAAGTAAGAAAGGAGAGTTTATAAATATCACTAAGAGAAAAATAAATTACAACAAAAAGTGCTAGAGTATCTGGCCTGCCAAGAAAAATATATATGGCAGCAAAGAGAAGAATGCAATGGGAAAAAAATAAGACACTTGAATGTCAGCTGCACAACTTGATGAACTCTTTAGAGACTACTATAGTCATTATTTATTGTAAACATCAAGCCAAATATTTAGAAAAGCAAGAAAAAATTTAGGTCATGAGTACTTCAGGAGGGGTAGGCAGCACTAATAAATTAAAGACGCCCTTTACAAACACAAAAAAGCAAATAAAATATCTAGAAAAGAGATTCAAAATACTTTAAAATAATGTGCCTATACCAACAGTAAGCCTTGTCTTTGTTGTGCCTGACCTCAAAAGCCAGTTTTTTAAAATTTTTTAATGGTAAAGGACCAATGATTATACAGATTACAACAAGAAATCCTAAAATGCTCACAGATCTAATCTCTTAATAAAGAAATGCTGCTTTACATGGTTTCAATTATAAAAATGTTGAAATGTTCCTAATAGGATGGGAATAATAAGAGAGGAAATTTTAAATTGTTCAGGGACTAGTGAAGAATTATTTATTTCTACTTATTTTTAATAACTTGATTTTCTCAGCTTAGAAATAAAGATGAGGTACCAAAGGCATACCACTGTGAAATTATGAAGTAGAATTAAACAGTTAATTGGGTCAAATCACCAAATTCCATTTCTGCAAGTGAATCAGAAGAGACTACCAAAAGAGAAGCAAAGGATGCAACAGTGATTTAGAGGCAGAGGCACACTTATTTATTAGTTAAATGACCATGACAAATATTGCCTCAATAAGCTCTAGCACATGATTACCCAAATCAGAAAAAGGGATGGCAAGCAAGCTCCTAAGGAAAGGGAGAAGCGCACAAGGATGCAGCTGCCAAAGCCCTCAGGCACCCTGCCTGCCCCGTCCTGCACCTGCTGGATCTTGCTGTATTCGCAGCCCTCATGCCTTGCGCTGGGGCCCTGCAGCCCCTCAGGCTGGTGACGCAGGGCTGCGTGTAGTCGCGCGCTTTCGCAGGTTTACCTGAACTAAATACTCCCGAGGAAGCAAAGGCAGCCGCACGTGTTCCATCAGTCGGGCCATGAACTCTTGCCTTACATCCTTGTCATGGTTCACCCAAGCTATCACGGCTTCAAATACCTTCAAAAGATGCAGAAAGGAAAAGTAAGTAGTTAATTATATACTTAAGTATCTGGATAAAAAGACATCCAAGTTTAATCCGTGGCTCCAAAGTTTTATAAAATCCTGACTTGTGATGTATTTACAGAGCCAGTCACTCCGTTTCTTTTTTTCCGCTTCACTTTGGTATTTAGTAAGTACATCTGGCATTAATAAAGCATTTTGCCAAGTACATTACCTATTCTTCTTGAACCTGAGTAATAGCTATGATAATCTGATGCTATATGATCTTCACTGTTGATAACCTTTTCCAATTGAGTCTTACCTAGATTTACATCTCAAGTCCCTTTGGAATAAGTATAGTAAAGCACCCAAAATAATAAAGCAAAGTGTTGTTCTAGAATGAAAATCACGAACTCTTATAAACAACTCATTTTAGCCTTTTTTTTCAGATTTACAAACAAATGTTGGCCCATGCACCTAAATCAAGGATCTAAAGAATAGATTAACCCTCCTTTTTCACAATCTTAGAATATATTAAAATGTAATATTTTGAGATTTCTAAATAAAGTAAGGGGCATTACTACTTACAATATGTACCAATGTGAAAGCTAATAAGCTAATGTGAAGCTACTACAAAATTTCTTTCACGCTGATGAATCTATCATCTGATAATCTCTGAAAGGTTGTAGAAAATGTCTGACAATATGTAAATGGATTACTGGGAGTGAAAAATGGTTATTCTGATGCAGGAATACAGCAAGAAACGAGAAACAGCTCACATTATAATTAACATCCCTTTTTAATTCATTCATTCAACAAATATTTATGTGTGCTAGGTGCTAGAGATAAAGACGTGAACAACTGATAGGTCACACCCTGCCAATTCTATCTACTATTTCTCAGCTCTGTGTCCTCTTCTCCACCCTTCTTGCAGCTTCTATGAACATATATCAGATCTTACTGCTCACCAGTATGATTTCAACAACTCCCTACCGAGCCCCCACATCCCTCCTCACCCCACTTTTAGTCCATGCAGACACTACCACTCTGACACTGTCTCCAAAGATGCCCCTAACATACCACATCTCCCGATATTCAGAGCTCTATATCATAACCTCCCACAAACTGAACTGAGCCGGCCTTGTGACACCAGGGGGATGCGGGAGAGGCGGCACGGAGGCCTGAAGCTGGGTCACAGGGCCTTGAGCCCCCCCTCCCCCGTCTCTTGAAATGCTCATGTAAGGAGTCTCGACTACCTGGAGACCACCATTCAAGGAAAACCCAGGCTGGCTGTAGGGGGGGAGCGAGAAGACAGAAGGAGAGAGAAGCCACACAGCACCCTCCACAGAATTCTGTCATCATTTGTCTTCCTACTAGTTACTCCTCTAGTCTATGAGTAAATACCACTGTATTTATTTTGTTACTCTTTTCATATCTAGGGCCCATGACAGTCTGGGACATGCTTAGCACTCAATATAGGTCTATTAAATGTTGAATTATATTTCTAGAATGCTAAGATTATACATTTCACAATCACTTTTCAAATATTTTCTCATACTGTAGATATTATGAGGAAATGTGTCTTTTTACACCTACGTGGAAAGAATACCATTGAGGAATAAGATCAAAGTTTATATAACTCTAAATAAAAGCAAAATACACAAAGGAGAAACTCAAGTTTCATTTTCACTAAGAGCAATGTTTTCACAAACTTTGGTGCTTTGACTCCCATGTGCTCCGATCCCCCCTAGAGCACAGCTCACAACAGAAGCTTCTCTGTCCTGCGTGACCGCTGCAGGTGGCTGACAGAGGCAGCACCAAACGTGGGCCACAGCCGCACGTGCTGGACGGAGGCGGCCCTGGCAGTACAGCGGTGAGGCGCAGGACGCAGCCACAAGGAAGAGGGTGACGAAGGGTAGCTAACTCTGCCACTCGGGGACTTCTCCCTGCTCACAGGATGGTGAAAGTTACTTTGGTTTGAGGGAGGCGGCTGTGGCTCAATCAGTGGGGCTCCCGTTTGCCATGTGGGGGGCCCCGGGTTCGGTTCCTGGGGCCTCCTGGTGGGGGCGGGCCCGCCTGCGTGGCGTGGTTAGCTGACCCGGCGAGCGCAGGCAGCGGGGGGGGGGTGATAAATGAATAAATGGGTAAAATCTTTAAAAAAAAAAAAAAAGTTACTTTGGTTTGAGAAATGCAGCTTTTGGATCACAATTTTTAAAGGCATCTAACTGTGGAAAGAAATCTGTTTCCCAGGAGGCAACTGTTTCAGACATTTTAATGTGTGCAAGCTCTTGCTGAGGAAGTTGAGTGCAAAGCTCTAATGTCTAATAATTTAGGGAAAGCCAACTCCTAAGAAGTGGAGAAACTAAGTTTCAGAGACAAACAATATGTCAACTAGCTGAGTTTCTTAACTTCCAGATTAGAGATTGAAACTGGCTTTTACTACATATGTGGGATTCCAAAGTTATGAAGCTATCTGAAATAAAGGGGAAATACCATATTATATTATATTACAGTGCACTGGGACAAGAAAAAAATACGTACCTTCTCTTCTGAGGAAATAGTAAGTTTATCACTTGAGATTAAGCTGCACACTTGTTCGATGCCAAGATTAAGAAATTCTTCACTGAGTACAACATCTGCAAAATGTTGTTCTGTTTGTGGGTTAAAAGGAAAATCCATTAACACCAACATTCCATTATCATAGTTTCAAACTGCTTGAAAAAACAAGAGGTCACACAGACTAAGAATGAGAAAACCAACTGTGCTTCCTGTAGATAAGAACTAAAAAGACAGACCCAAGGAGACGCCTGAGGAAATGTCTGTATCACAGCACAGCAAAGCAGAGGCACGAGTAAAACGGCCGCCTTAACACACCAGGGGCTTCGTGAAACCGCCTCCACTCCGCGTGGTGGCATTTTAAACATCCATTCCCAGTATGGTGGTAAGACCAACAGCATCCCTGTCTGCAAAAACCCTTGATTATATAAACCAGACAGTGTACGTGACGTATGTGCCCAAACACTCGGAAGTACTGTGTGAAGCAGAGCTCTAGAACACAATGGAGCAAGGAAGAAAGCCTGCTCTAGCTGACGGGGTGAAGGCGACACTGCACAATGACAACCAGCACCAGTGACAGGAAACACATCTTTAAAAAATCTCTGCTGAAGTCCGAGTTTACCAAACCCCTCTGAATACAGTAAGGTCTCCATTTCTAAAACATGGTACTTCTTTACTTTTTTTCACCAGCCAGAACTAAATAAAGAAATCTTAAATGCAGCCAATCTGAATATATGACCAGAATGAGTTTTTTAAAAAGAAACAGAAGAGTTTATGATATAGAAAGCTCTGAATTCTGCTAGCAGTTAATTTGGGAACTATACGATTTTATACCTCAACCCTTTTACAGAAGTAGTAAAATTAGTAATTCTTAAAACATTTTGATTTCACAAGTAAATCCAGCCCTCCCAAACGGGAGAAAATCCTTTTAAAAATGATTTTAAATTTTAAAAGAATTTTTACAAAATAATCTTTCTTGCTAATCCAGCTCTACCTCAAAATGTGAGCTCATAAAGAAAGGAGGTGATTAAGAGCCTGGGCTTTGAAGCCAGACAAATCAGGGGTCCAGCTCTGCCATGGGGCCGCTTGTACACAACCCTGAGCAAGTCACTTAATTTCTGGAAGCCTTAGTTTCCTCATCTGTAAAATGGTAGCAATAGAAATACCTTACCTAATAAGACTGCTGTGAGGATTAAATAAGCTAATGGTAGGGAAGCGGCTGTGGCTCAATCAGTAGGGCTCCCGTTTACCATATGGGAGGCCCTGGGCCCGGTTCCCGGGGCCTCCTGGTGAAGGCAAGCCCGCCCGGAGGGCGTGGTTAGCTGACCCAGCGAGCACAAGCAGCAAGGGGGGGATAAATGAATAAATAAATAAAATCTTTAAAAAAAAAAAAAAAAAAAAAGCTAACGGTATGTAAAGCATCTACTACTATCTTTGGTACAGAGTAAGGATTCAATAATTTAGCTCTAATATATTAGTATGATAATCCCTTCTAAAGTAAAAACTTGCTAGAAAAACCATTTTCATAATTAACCATATTCTAAGAATAGTATTTTTGTATTTTTAAAAGGCTATCCTAAGGTGAAATAAAAAATTCATTTCAAATATGTTTTTCAATATACTATAAAAAGGAATATTTGGAGTCCCTTTCAGCAATCTTGAAAAATCAAATGTGCATTTACATAAACCTCAAAAATAATTATTTACTTTGCAAAAAATTCCTAACAGGATGCACTTAAAATAATAAGCAGCTCTAGGGTAATTATAAAATGAGTGGATTTACCAAAATCCAACTGACACAGTTTTTGGGAACCTAACTTTTTTCCCATTTTTTAAAATCAATTTTATTGATACATATTATTAATAAAGCATAAATCCATCCAAAGTGTACAACCAATGGTATTTTGTGTAATCATATCTTTGTGCATTCATCACTTCAATTATTCTTAGAGCACTTGATGCAAGTAACAGTATTGCTGTTGACTACAGCCCACAGGTTACATTAATTGTGTTTTTCCCATGCTTCTCCAATTCTTACCACCTTACAATAGTGACGTACATTTATTCTAGTTCATAGAAGGACATTCTTGTATTTGAACTATTAACTACAATTCTCAACCACCTCTGGGTTCACTACATTATTCAGTCCCTAGATTATTCTCTAGCTTTCTTTCACTTGACATTTATATCCCTAGACTATCCTTTTCAGCCACAATCCCAATTTTAGACTAGCTGCATTGTAGTTCTACTCACTATTATGTTTTACCGTGAACTCTATTCATTTCCACACTTTCACAGTCATGTTAATTAAAATGCCCACACATAGTAAGCATCAGTACACCTTCTCAGCCCTACTCTTATCTCCTAATAATCTTTACTCTAGGTTTAAACTCCATGCATTTATTCTTCGTATTTAGTTCATATTAGCGAGACCACGCAATGTTTGTCCTTTTATGCCTGGCTTATTTACATAACACCTTGTCTTCGGGGCTCACCTACGTTCTCACATCCTATGTGTTCTTCTTCCTGCAGCATAGTATTCCATCATCTGTGTACACCACAGTTTGTTTCTCCATCCATTGGTTGATGGACACTTGGGCTGTTTCCATCTTTTGGCAGTTGTGAATAACGCAGCTCTGAATATCGGTGTGCAGGTGTCTGTTTGTGTCACAGTTTTCAGTTTTTCTGGATATACTCCTAATAGAGGAACTGCTGAATCATATGGCAGTTCTGTATTTAGCTTCCTGAGGTGCCGCCACACTCGTTTCCACAGAGGCAGCACCATTTTACATTCCCACCAGGAAAGAAGGAGTGTTCCAATTTCCCCACATGCTCTCCAGCACTTAAGTCTTTTCTGTTTTTTTAATAATGGCCATTCTATGCAGTGTGAGTTGATATCTCAATATCTCATTGTTGTTTTGAAAATACTCACTTTTAAGAGATATCTGTGCTTACGGCAAATCAAAACAGTACTTCAAAACCTAGTTAAGGCCCCCTGGGAGCTAAGCCCTCTCTCAATTAGAAGCAGAGTGGACATCACCATCCCCAAACCCTCAAGATTGGAGAATGAACAATGGACTAAAGTAGGCTTATTATTATTCTACTATAGACTTATCATCATTCTAGCAATGGAAGAACTTTCATCATTGATATAAAGGCAGTGGCCACCAGAGGTTCTGAGGGGAGGGAGAGGGAAGATTACGGGTAATACAGGGACATTTTCGGGACATCGGAGTTGTCCCACATGACACTGCAATGACAGATACAGGCCAATATATTTTGTCATAACCTACAAAATTGTGCAGGACAGTGCAAACTATAATCCACGGTTAGTAGCAATGCTTCAATGTGTTCATCAATTGCAACAAATATAACACACTAATGAAGGATGTTGTTAGTGTGGGAAAAGTATGAGAGGGGGAGGGAGTGGGGCATATTTTGGAATACCCAATATTTTTTATGTAACATTTATGTAATCTAAAGCTTCTTTAAAAAAAAAAAAATTAATTAAAAAAAAAAAAAAAAAAAAACGAGTTAAGGAAGACTTTTAAAAATAGTTACAGACCTTAATAAACCATCATGATTAATTGCAAAGGTACCTTCTACATCTACAATATGATGATTCTACTATTCTCTGGACCTCAACACAAGTTTATATTAAAAAATTATTTTAAAGGTTTTTTTAAATACACTAAGAAAAAGTGAAAAATTTTCAGTTGACTGTGCTTTTTAAAGAAAGAACATAAGAAAGCATAGAAATTCTTTATATTAAAAGTTTCAAAATATTGAAAAATAAACTCATTTTTAATAAAAATCTGGCAAACAGCATATAAATTTAAAAATATTTATGTACAGCAACTTGATAAACAAACAGTATCTGCTGAATAAAAGAGAAGCTAACATAATGGGGGGGGAGGGGACAACTCTCTAGTGGTAACAAACATAAAAGAGAGAACATAATTTTTTCATACTGTAACTACGTGTTACAACCAGAACTTGCTAAAAAAAGAAAACATTGTTAATTTGTTAAATCACAATTACATAAACTTTGTAGTAAGGCTATTAATAAACTCCATCCAAAGTCAACTCTGGGACCTAAATTCATTGTGTTCTCTTTACCAATGCATTCAAGGAGGTTAAGAGAGCATGGAGAATTCAACCATCACAGCTGTATTACCAAAACTGTGAGGAATCTACTATTCAAACAAATAAACCATTCCCTCACCAACTAAAAATGAACAAAAACAGAACAAAACAAAAAACCTGGACAAAATGCAAAGCAAAGAAATGTTGAAAGTAACTTTCATAGCAAACATACTCATATCTTCAAACACTTCCAGCTCTCACATATTTTCTACTTGCAACTCCCCCTCCTTAGCAATATCTTTCAGCACTGGCATATAATGTTTACGCATCCATATTAATTTTTCTTTGTAAAGGATGTGGGAAATTATGCAACATCTCTAAATTTGGAAGGCATCATCTGGCCATATCTGGGGAAAATCAGTTTACTTCAGGGCCTGCCTTTTCTCAAGCATCTCGATTTGATGTCATTTAACTGGGCATGACTGACCTTTCCCACTCAAACTGAAGATTCTCCACACCTATCTGTAAGAATTCTCATAATTCACATGCTGCGACACCGTCTCAGAAACCACAGGGTCTGTGGACATCCTAGGGCCACCACCCCTGGCCCAACCCTGAGTCAGTTTCCAGAAATGCTCTGTGCTTTGCCACTGCAATCATGTTTCTGGTGCTTCAGTTCCTCTTTCTCTCTCTCTCTCCCTCTCTTTTTCTTTCTCTAAAGATTTATTTATTTATTTACCCCCTGCCCCCCCACTGTTTTGCACTCGCTGTCTGCTCTCTGTGTGTTCTTCTGTGTCTGCCTGACTTCTCTTTAGGCGGCACCGAGTGGGCCAGCTCTCAGCGCAGGCCACTCCACGTAGGCCAGCTCTCCACGTGGGCCAGCTCTCCTGTGTGGGCCAGCTCTCCACGTGGGCCAGCTCTCCACGTGGGCCAGCTCTCCACGTGGGCCAGCTCTCCTGTGTGGGCCAGCTCTCCGTGTGGACCAGCTCTCCTGTGTGGGCCAGCTCTCCGTGTGGGCCAGCTCTCCTGTGTGGGCCAGCTCTCCGTGCGGGCCAGCTCTCCTGCACACGCCAGCTCTCCACGTGGGCCAGCTCTCCTGTGTGGGCCAGCTCTCCGTGTGGGCCAGCTCTCCGTGCGGGCCAGCTCTCCTGTGTGGGCCAGCTCTCCTGCACACGCCAGCTCTCCACGTGGGCCAGCTCTCCTGTGTGGGCCAGCTCTCCGTGCGGGCCAGCACTCCACGTGGGCCAGCTCTCCTGTGTGGGCCAGCTCTCCGTGCGGGCCAGCACTCCACGTGGGTTAGCTCTCCTGTGTGGGCCAGCTCTCCACGCGGGCCAGCTCTCCACGTGGGTTAGCTCTCCTGTGTGGGCCAGCTCTCCACGTGGGCCAGCTCTCCCGTGTGGGCCAGCTCTCCGTGTGGGCCAGCTCTCCACGTGGGCCAGCTCTCCACGTGGGCCAGCTCTCCACATAGGCCAGCTCTCCACGTGGGCCAGCTCTCCTGTGTGGACCAGCTCTCCGTGTGGGCCAGCTCTCCTGTGTGGGCCAACTCTCCGTGTGGGCCAGCTCTCCGTGCGGGCCAGCTCTCCTGTGTGGGCCAGCTCTCCTGCACACGCCAGCTCTCCACGTGGGCCAGCTCTCCTGTGTGGGCCAGCTCTCCTGCACACGCCAGCTCTCCACGTGGGCCAGCTC
>JAKSZT010054342.1:704454-721704 GCA_026826555.1 Tolypeutes matacus | reverse complement strand
CACACTCCGCCTGGTGCAGACTCTCACCTGAGAAGCGAAAGTAAAGGTCATGAGAGGTCTCTGTCCTCTCTCCACACTCCGCATCTTAGACCACAGTAGCCGACTTCTGAGACAAGGTGTTCTGGGAAAAACCTAAATACCTCTGGTCTTCAGTTTCCTAATTTATAAAATGAGATGGTTAGACTAGGTGCCTGCTAAGGTTTTCTGTAAGTACTAAACGATTTTAATGCCGTAAGTCTCTAAGGGGAAGAAAACCCAGCCGTTCCATCAGCACAGGCAGTTTTGGTGAAGCTTGAGAACAGTTAATTCATCTCAGCTAGAAAAACTCAGCAAAACAGGTCAGAGAAACTCCACGTAGTTTCCTAAGATAGAAATGAAAATCATAGTACTACAAGAATATAAAAATCATTAATTCTTTTTTGAAGTGGTGTGAATTCAGTCAAGAGATGCTGTACATCAAATGCTTTCACAGTCCTCCAAAGGAAGACTCTTTTCTGTATCAGTAAATTAATATTGCAAAAGACCCTCAAATAATGAGTATCTATTCTCTAGTATGTGCATCATAAAATCGAGGCTAGTAATACCATCGTTAAAATTACTCTCTCAACGTAGATTTATTTCAAGAAGAGCTTTCAAAATCATGGGTTGATTTTCACAGATGTCTCCCCCAAGTAGTGATTACTAGCATAAATTACAGAAGGGCAAGAAAATGATTGAAGTAAACTGAATACAGAAGAAAAGGTTATGGGAACTACTTTTACACAGAATAAGGCATAAGTTGGATACATTTAATTGTCCTGGAAGAAGAGCCTGCTCTCATCTGCAGCAGCTAGGGCAATGCCAACCATACAAAGAGGGTAGCTCTGAAAAGGGCCTAAGCTGAGCAGCCAGGAGATGGCTGGGAAAACTGGGACCAGAGAAACACGAGAGAGCAAGAAGACAGGAACACGGCCAGCACAAAGATGAGACCTTATAGTTCCAAATATCAACACTGTCCACCAGGGACTGGAGCTGTGGTCTAAGGAGGGCGATGGGTTTAGTGGAGGAAAGGTGACAGTCGTGAGCAGCCAGGAAGAAGGACCTCAAGTGAGTCAACCTATGGGTTTTGACATTTCTGAACTGATGGCAGGAGCCACAAGGCTCAGAAGGGAAAACATCACTCAGGTGTCAAGGGTAGAAGTGTGCCTGGAAGCCTAAAAAAGAAGAACTATGGGAAGAGCTCCGTAAGCCAACAGGCAGCCAGTGCAGAGCTGCGGCTGGTGACAGCGCCGGAACAAGGCTGGCAGGAGCCGCTTCTGCCCCCCTTCCCTGTGAGCTGGGCCAGTGGTGCCGTAAAGAAGCGTTGGGAAAGCCAAGTTTCAGTTAAGACAAGGGGAGCAAGACGCACATGAAAATAGCTGGGGACGTAGGAGAGTTTGATCATTTCACAGGCAGTGGAAAGGACAGGAGCAGGACAATGTGGGGTAAGGGTAGCTACTGTCCCTGGGCCTGGGAAGTATAAACAGACAGCAGGGTTAAGAGCAGGAAGAGAAGGGGAAATACATTGAAAGGACATTAGAGACTGGGGAAGAAGGGGACTCCTTTGTAGGCAATCCTGTTCCTAAGGAACGCAGAGTGTTTACCAAACCCAGAACTTCAATGAGAGCCCGCATTTGAAGATACTGCAACTTTCCCCACAGGTCAATTAGAACTGGTATTAAGTAGCTTCTCAAATTTTTAGGGCATGTGTGTGTGAGAGAGTGAGAGAGACATGGGGATGACTAAGAATTTGAAACTATTTTTTACCTTAAATTTGCTTGAAATTCTTGAAATCTAGCCACTGGCAACTCTTGGTTATCAACAAAGAAGGTTAAATGAAATTCATGTTTCAATTTACAATCACAATCTCATTTCCAGAAGAGTCTTTTACTGGGACTGCAAAAAGGCATCTAACTAGGGAAGCGGCTGTGGCTCAATCAGTAGGGCTCCCGTTTACCATATGGGAGGCCCCGGGTTCGGTTCCCGGGGCCTCCTGGTGAAGGCAAGCCCGCCTGCACAGCGTGGTTAGCTGACCCAGCAAGCACAAGCAGCAAGGGGGGGATAAATGAATGAATAAATAAAATCGTTGGAGAAAAAAAAAAAAGGTATCTAACTAAACTGATGAATTCAATTTTTACTCCTCAGAATTTTTGGTCTGCCAAAAAGGCTAAAAGTAAAGGTCTTAATGATTTGGAAAATGGCTAATATGTGGACACCATCCAGAAAATATTGCTCTTGTCCTCAAGAGTCTACAAAGCAGCAGTCTCCAAACAAGTCAGTACACTTGGAGTAAGCTGTGAAACTTTTCATTTTCAGGTGGGAAGCGAAACATGTAATACAATTTTCAGCTAAGAAAACAATCACTGGAGCACAGCGCAAGCTGCCTGCAGCTGGAACGCCAGGCCTCAGCATGCAGGCCCCGGGAGCGGCTGGGCAGCTGCTCACCGCCTGCCCTGGGGGAGCCTCGCGGGCGGGCGGCCAGCGCGACAGACGACAGACAGGCTCCCTGGGGGAGCCTCGGCGGGCGGCGGCAGGCTGGGACTGCAGCACCCTGTGGCACAGCGCCCAGGGAAGCAGCGTGCACACCACGCCCTCCCCACCCCTCCTGGAGTCTCCCGTTTTCACCTTCTCTGAAGACGTTAAGAGTAATGAAAATAAGCATGTGTTCATCAGAGATTTCTACGGAACACCTTAATTCCATCAGTGAGCCTGCACAATTTAATTATACTAAATACGAGAAGTCCCCTTTCCAGGCTACAAGAGAAAGGGATGGAGCAGCTCTGAGCGTCCAGAATCTCTGGTTTCCACAGGACAGGGAGTGCTGCAGGCACTGCAGTGAGCACGGGCAGACCTCAGAGGAGAGCAGTTACCCCAGCCCAGCAAGGCTCCTTCCCTTTCCACGCTTTGTCCCTGCTTGTCTCTTTTCACTCCTTCTCCCTTCTTTCCATCCATTAATGAATAATTTATTTCTACACTTCTGTCACTGCTATTCACCTCTTCCTTTCCTTGTTTCTAAGCCCACTGCTTACGACAGGGAAAAGAAAATAGAGTGCATTAAAAATGAAGAATAATCAATCCTTATAATTTTGATGAAAGTGACTGTTTTTCCCATGAAAAATTTTTGGAATAATTGTGAAGAAGGAATCTATAAAGTAAGATAATGAGATGTTCTAATTCTGGTGGAAATTATTCATATTTTGTACTATACTACAATAAATTTAAGATTTTAAATAAGAGAAAAAATAATAAAAGAAAACCCAATTACGGCCTAGAAACAAAGTAAATGAGCTGGTTCTGGTATGAGTGAAACTTAGAGTTGTTCCATTACATTATATTAACTATATTCGGACATCTTTTGCATTAATCCTTCTTTACTCATTCTTCCCCCCCTTTCTTCCCTCTTAAGAGTCAGTAATATTTATCAAGCACTATGGAGAAGACTTGTAGTCCAAGAAATATGTTATACAGCAATTGCTTCATGCAGAAAAACTAACAAAAAACATACACGCCTCTTTGTTGTTTTCCCAAAAATAAACTATCAATAATAGATTTATCTAGTAGTTAATAGCATTTAGATTTAGAAAGACTAGTTTCTATTTGGCTGAAGAATAGAATTGGCTGCATTGGAACCGATAAATGAATCCAAATTTGTCCTTGATTCTTCTTAAAATGCCTCATCCCACTCAAAAGGATTACATGACTATCATTACACATTATAAGCATCTCCCAAGCTACAGATGGACTGCATTCTAAAAGCTCACCTGTGAATCAGCTATTTGGAACGCAGACCACATTTTCCCACTGAAGCAATTTATGAAGGGAAGTCAGGCCACTGCACAGTACAAAGTTCAAATTTACTGGATTACTGTGTTTTACTGAAGCACCAAGGGTTTTTCCAACAACCACAGAGACCCCTGGTACCCGTATGTCTTCAGTAAACTCAACAGGGATTCTAGTGACATTTCTCCTTGCCAATGCTCTGCAGCAGCCGCTTTCTGTCCCCGGTCCCTGCCGCTGTGCCCCCCACACACAGAGGCACACGCTGTCCAGGTCTTGTTGCCAGAAGGTCTTGCTCACCACAGAGCGAGAGCGCTTCCTCAGCACCCTGGAGCAGAGCGTGGGTGAGGGGCTGAGGGAAGCCAGAGGCCCGGAGCTTATCAGGAGACGCGGTCAGGAAAACTTCTGGAGGAACAGCTCCTACCAGGTGCAGGGCAAAGGGTGGAGCGTGCCCTTCACCAGGCTCGTCTTTCAGAAGGCGGCTGCAGCGGTTTGGCATTGTTCATGAATTCCTAAATTAGATATTGGATGCTATTTGTGAACTGGTCTCTTCCTCTGGGCACATCAGATCACATTGGATTCAGAGGTTTACTGGGCTAAATTGTGACTAGGGCTTTGACTGGGCCACGTCAGTAGGATGCTGAGTCCCCACCCCTTGGGGGGTGGAGACTCACAGAGAAAAGACATGGCAAAGACAGTGCTGGGGTTTTTGATGCTGAGTTTTGAGCTAGAGCCCGGGAAGTGAACACACAGGAGAACACAGAGGAATAGAGACGGCTACTTAGTGCAGAAGCCCCAGGGAGAAAGACAGAGCCAGTCACTTGATAGTCTACAGCTGGCCTTGTGGAGCAAGCAGGGCAGCTGAGCCCAGAGAGAAACAAGCCTCAGGAAGAGAGGGGCCCAGGAAGCCTGAAGCCTGGCCGCTGTCGGCAGCCGTCTTGCTCCAACACATGGCAACAGACTTTGGTGAGGGGAGTAACTTACGCTTTAGGGCCTGGTGACTGTAAGCCTCTACCCCAAATACATACCCTTTATAAAAGCCAGCAGAGTTTTGGTATTTTGCATCAGCACCCCTTTAGCTGACTAATACAATGGCTAAAAAGAAAATGAGGAAGCATAAAAGGAAACTTCCTAATAATCACTTTTAAAATGTATTTTTAAAATGTTAATAACACAGAACAAATTCAATTGTAGATTACTACTGTGAACTTCAACGACATCCACAGCAATGAAAAGAAGCTCCTCACGTTCAAGAGCGGTGGGGAGGGGGTCTGAGTGTCTGCAGCGCTGCTGACACGGCGGCCCCTCACGGGCAGCAGCAGCGGGCCCTGAGCCTGCCGCAGGGCGAGGAGCTGTGGGAGGGCGTGGAAATCACAGCGCCCAGGCAGGGCAGGGCTTCTCAGCCTTTCCACTCCACACACAGCCCTGCCAGCCAGGTGAGAGCCACGGAGCCCGCACTGAGTCACGCCACAACTGCGTTATTAACAGATGCGCCACAGCTGCGCCGACAGGGCCCCCCAGGAATCATGCTTTTTTGATTTCAATTCAAGCTCATGGACCCCTTGTTAAGACCCCTGAAGTAGAGGGTTACCTTTATTAGAGACCTACTTTTCCTAATTCACCCAAAAGCATCTAGATTTCAT
The DNA here is from genome assembly GCA_026826555.1 of Tolypeutes matacus. Taxonomy (NCBI): domain Eukaryota; kingdom Metazoa; phylum Chordata; class Mammalia; order Cingulata; family Chlamyphoridae; genus Tolypeutes; species Tolypeutes matacus. The sequence goes on along the minus strand of JAKSZT010054342.1, from coordinate 716,266 downwards.
TGTTTTAAAGATATTTAAACCACAAGATGCTGAAAAAAAGATGTAAGAAAAATCACAGAGGTAAAATGACAGCCTCAGGGGCAAAGGCTTTCTCACGCGCAGTGCCAGCATGACGACTTCAAATGCACCCGCCCAGGTCCCGGACACACGGCACAGATGCCCAGCTGCAGAGCCACGCAGACTCGGAAGCCCTCGGCTGCTGGCCGCAGCTCGGCCAGGCCCTCCCCACTTGCCTGCGTAGGTGCTGGCCTTGCCGAGGAGCTCCGCGCAGGCGTGCATGTCAGCGAAAGCCCGGATCCCCAAGCAGTTGACGGGGTGGAGCTGGGACTCCAGAAACTCGCAGCAGGTCTTCTTCACATCCTGCAGCTGCAACAGGCCAGCGGCCGGGAGAAGCACCTGCAACACACAAGTGGGCCTGCTCAGGCAGCCGCTGGGAGGCTGCCGCCTTGCACGGCTGCTGAGACAGGGCGCAAGAAGGCCAGTCAGAGCTCACGGTCCTGCCCAGCCCCAAAGAGTCCACAGAAAACAAACGTGAAAGCCATTTGCACGGAAAGGCTGATTCCTCTCACTCCCCATGATTTCTACAGAATCTTTTAAAGATCTCTTATGGGTCACAAGAATGAGGCATCAAATCATATTAGATGGATGGTCCTTTTTATAAGCATAAACAAAACGTTCCTTCCAATTTCAAAGACCCCAACTTTTACGATGCTAGGGGGTGCTGTTATGGTTCTTTGAGGATGGCTGCGTCCCCTTAGCAGTGACGAGCTTCCGTATGTGCGGAAGAGGTGAGCCCACGATGAAGCCTGTTCTCCCACTGTCTGAACAGCACAGTAAACTGCATTCCTTAAGAGCAGAACGACGGAAAAGTCAAGTCTCTAGCTACAAGCGGTTTCTCTACAATGTATATATGTTATAAAAAGTAAGTATAAAGATAATTGCCTAATAATCACTTTTTAATTTGTATTTTTATTTTAATAACTCCAAGAAATTTTATATTAGTTACAGGTTATTCTGTGAGATGTAACCATTGTCGTCACTATAAATACTGTATCTGGCACTACAACTGTTTTTTAAATAGGTCAGTAATGGAAAATTTTTCCTTCAAAATGAATTTTATGCTGCTATGTAAAGGACCACATTACAAAGTGAAATCAAGTAAGAAAACTTCATAAAAAATAACTTATTGAACATCTGATGTTCTTTTATAAAAACCAAAAGAAAAAACAACTATTAGAACAATGGTCAATTTTAGAAAAGATCACATTAGCATAAAAATATATAAAACCTATGTTCCTCCAGGAATTGATTTTCATTTATGCCAAGCTACAGCCTGAAGAGAATAATTAGAGAAAAGAAATAGTGGTTTATAAATCTCTTTTACAATTTCCCCCAAATCCATGTAATTGTGGAAAAGAGAAAGGCTGCCCATGTCTTTCTGTAACACCACTCTGTTCTCCGAAAGGACACGGGGACACCTCAACGCCCTGACCTAAGGGCCGCGTGCGTGCACGTGGTAACGGGAAGGTGGCATTCCAAGGACTGGACGGGTGACGCCTGCATCTCAGTCCAACTCTACCAAATACGAGCTTTCTCTGAAAAAAATGGGGAAAGTATCTAGAGAGAATGACTTTTCCCTCTGAATTTAAGAAAAATAAAGTACCAAAAACGTTATTATGGCCAAACCTTTTGCATAATATGCATCTTGTGTTTCATTATGTTAAAAGGATGGATCTCCATGGAAGGCTTTAATCTGGTGATAATCTGCAAACTGGAGGGTTTTCTACGCTGGTATAATTGTGCTCTGCGGCAACATGGAGCAGATCCCAACACGCCCCACAGCATAGTCATTTAATTCAGCAAATACGTGTCGTTTAGGAAGCGGTCTCCAGTGGAACACTCCATCTGTGAAATCTGCACGGATAATGATGATCACCCATCTGATCCGCATGTTCCTAGAGACAGTGCAATGCAGTAGAGCAATAGCAAGACTCCTTAAGAACAAAGCGCCACCAAGTCAAGCGGAAACGGGCTCTCATCGGGCTCACTCAGACATTACTGGGGAGAGTGTGAGCTGGCTCAACTCCATGAAGGGCAGTCAGTCCCTCTCAGTAAAAGCTGCAGATGTACATGTCATCTGGCCCGACAATTTAACCTACAGATACACTAACATATGCATAAAATCCCAAACGTACAAGGACATTCATTAAAACGTTATTCTGGGTACTAGCAGAAGTTGGAAAAGAGCCTTAATATCCATCATGAGGAAACTTTAGTAATTATAATCATCCATTCAAAAGAGTGAGGGAGGTTTATACAAATAGGACAGTATCTTAGAAATAGTAAGCAAGGAAAAAAAGTAGTGAGTGGTGCATGTTATGCTAAAATACACATACACATATCCATCTAAAATACGGCTACTGCAGGCTTATTTATTTATTTTGGTTTCAACTTTATCATTACCAAGTCCAGACCTCCTTTATCAGGAGATTGAAATTCATAAAATCATAGACTCCCTGGTCTGGAAGGGACATAACAATTCATCTAGGTCACGAATATAAAAGCTATTTCGATAGTGAACCACGGGACTAGACATTCCTATAAAACTTTTATTGATGGCAATGATGAGTTAGGTGGCTCCATGCTTGGTAAACTTATTAAATATACCTTCAACGTGAATCAAATATATAAGAAGAGTTTATTCATACTTTCCTTTTGTCAGTAAAATCCTTCATAAATGCCTCGATTTTATGATGTAATTTTACTGGAACTAAATTTCAATAGCTCATAATTATGTCATTAATTAAACACAGCTTTCAAAAACAATGAATAACTGACCCAGGCTTGCAAATATGACCCCCACTGACCATGGGCCAATGATGATGAAAACAGGAAAGCGCTGGGACTAGAGGGCCATGTGCTGAAACAAAGTAACAAATGCTCCAATTGTCAGGTGACCCTTAGCCCACAATCAGAAAGAAACCAAATCCTAGAGAGGCTTGAGCAAGAAAGTGGGCTGAGAGGATTTACAGCAGGACCCAAGAAATCTCCCATACGGATAAATTCCTAGAAAGAGAGTTTGTATTTCTGGGTCGAAGGTCATCCAAAACCGTATCTCCTGCTTTTCTTTTAAAATACAAATACCTGGCGAATATTCTCGCTGTCCTGATTTTGTGATAATCAGGGCAGGCTAAACATTCACTATATTAGAAACCGTGCATGTGTCCCCAGACCTAGTTTTTCTCCCTAGGTCTGGTTTTTAGAATGCTGGTGATAAACTAAGCCTGATTTATTACATGACCATCCTGTATGGGAAAAGATTGTAACTTTGGGTATCTTTGGTCAACCTTAAGAGATATAGCAGGGGGACGGATGTGGCTCAAATCGTTGGGCATCTGTCTCCCATATGGAGGGACCTGGGTTCGATCTCCAGGACCTCCTGGTAAAAATGAAAAAGAAAGAAAATATAGAAGGTGTGCAGGCTGCCAGGGCCCACCAAGCCACGCAGCAAGATGATGACGTAACAGGAGAGGGACATGGGGAAGAGCCAAAATGAGATGCACCGAAAAACCAGGAACTGAGGTGGCACAGGCGGTAGGACGCCTCTCCCACATCAGAGGTTCCGAGGATCGGATCCCAGTGAAGACAGGAGAAGGATGAGAAGAGAGGGCAGGAAACAGACACAGAGAATTCCCAGTGAATGGGCACAAAACAGCAAACACAGGGGTGGGGGGTGGGGAGGGGTGAAAATGGATAAAAGTAAATAAATAAATAAATAAGTAGGAGAGTTGGGGCAAAACACAGCATATGTGTAAGGCATGGACTACAGTTAGAACTATAATAATATTCTGACGATATTCTTTCATATTTTCTCACAACTTTCACTATACACTTATTGTTTATGTATGTTCATGTATGAATGATATACTTAAATAAAATTAAAAAAAAAAAAAAAAAAAAAAGCACATTACAAAGAAACACAAATACCCATGGGAGTAAGAATTAAATTAATTTCCATCCAGGTCGACTTGTCCATTAGGTGCCTCAGTAGGTATCCTGCCACGTGGCAAAGGCAGCCACCAATCTCTGTCCTTCCCTCTGGAATCTTCCATTTCCCAGAGCTCAGCCTGGCCACCAGGCACAGGCCACGTCCTTTCCAGGCTCAGCCTGGCCGCCAGGCACAGGGCACGTCCTCCCCAGACCTCCTCCATCAGCCTGGGCTGCTCCACTCTCTTCCTGAGCTCAGCCTGGCCGCCAGGCACAGGGCGCGGCCTTTCCAGGCCTCCTCCGTCTAGCCTCCTGAGTCCTCTCTCCCACGGCAGAGTAAAAATGGCTGCTTCCTTTCTCTCTGTCCCTCTCTGTGTCTCCATTTATGTCACACTCCAATAAGAGGGCAGACACCCACCTTGAGTCATGCTTCACACACAGAGTCCAATAAAAAGGGCCCCATGCCCACAGGAATCGATTGGTTCAAAATATAATCTTCTTTTTGGGATTCACCAAATTCAAACTGTCACACCTTCTAGTTATTTCAATACTATAAATATTCTTTAAGTCGATCTATTTTAGCAAAAATTGAAATCAATATAGAGAAGAGCAGTAAATATTTAATACCATCGGCAGTATAGGATAGAGCAAAACCGTGAAGGTAGCACACAAATAACTGAAATTTAGAGTACACTGTTTTGGGAGATCAAATTTAGTATTCAGTCCTTCAATATTTGATACTGTTCTGATTTATGTGTTTTTTACATATCACTGAAAAAGAAAATGTGCTTTACAGCCTGGGGCTACCATGACCCCATGCTTTGGCTTCCACTTTTAAAGTGAATGAATTGTATTAAAGTTAACAAATACGGGGGGAAAAAAAACAGTAATGTTGGGCATTGTAACTGAAATGTCTGAAGAGTAAGTTAACGTCTTTAAAATCAATTTTTCTGAGCTCTCTAGAGAAAAGAAACAGTTAAATGGTGCTGTTTTTTTTATGTGAAGTGTAACTAAATTGGTACAATAACCCCCAGCCACCGAGTATTTTGATCTAATGGAAAATTTCCATTTATTTAGATTTTACTTGTATTAACACTGCGATTGATGAAACTGACCCCAAGATCCTGAAGAATATTGTAAAACATGAAATAAAGAGCAACTATATTTGCTATATACTCTGACTGTCGATGATAGATTCTAAAAACTTTAAAGTGATTAATTCCTATAGAGTGCATATACTGAGGAAGGGCCACATTCAAAAAACCAGAACATCTCTCTCAGGTATGTCAAGCCGGGCAGTTCACCCTGGGATCCCCACCTCTCCTCTCTGCAGCCTCCCTCCCTCCCTCTCCTTCAGTTCTGGGCCATCAAGCCTGCGCCTCTCCATGCAGACACAGGTGCTCTCAGTACCTGTCAGATAGTGAGCACACCGCTCCATGTCACCAACTGCTTCACAGCACGTACCACTGCCAGGACTGATCTTATTTATCTGTTCCCATGTTCACTGCCTCTCTCCCTGCAGAAGGACGCAAGCTCTGCGACAGTAAGGTCACATCCTTTTTACCCTCTGCTACATCCTCAGGTCCTAGAAGAGTACCGAGGCACCTAATAAACGAATCGACCTGAATGGAAATTAATTTAATTGTTACTCCCATGGGTATTTGTATTTTAAAAGAAAAACAGAAGATACGATTTTGGATGACCTCCGACCCAGAAATACAAACTATTTCTAGGAATCTGTCAGTATGGGAGACTTCTTACGTGCTGTAAATCCTCTCAGCCCCCTCCTTGCTCAAGCTGCCGCTTCAGCAGCAGGTCCGAGCAGGCTGGGATACGTCTGTGCACACGTAACTTCGGTGCCCCAGCCCCTGCCACATTCCCCTCTGGCTTCCTATCCCAAGACTTTGGTGTGGTACTGAGCACTCACACCTGCCTATCCAGAAGCACCAAGGACATGAAGCTTGTGGGGATGCCCTCAACCAATACAGAAAGGTCCAAAAGAAGATGGTGAAGCACGTCCCCATTTCCGCCCCAGCAGACATTTCTGAGACATCTCATAAGGCTCCTTAGAAGATCCTAGCTAGAATGAAAACCATCCTATTTAGCTGTGGCCAGATCTACCCTGGATCTTGAACTGGCTTTCCCTCTTCTTGGGTTCAAATGCGCCACTCCCTTATTCCTGCTCCCAGGTAGACTGACTGCACACAGAGCTGCTTTCAGGGAACCCAGGCTACTACGACACCCAGCGCAACAAGCAGCGAATGTGGGGGCACTAAGCCACACGGGTGTTAGCTGCAGTGCTGCTTGTAGCATCGAAGAGTGGGAAGAGCCTGGATGTGCAGTGACAAGAGATGGATGCCCTCTTGATTTACTGATATGCCGTCAATAAAACGGAACGCTTTCGAAGCTGTTAAGAGAGCTATGGTGGACAAATATTCAATGGCCGGGAAAAATGGTCTTTATATATTAAGTATAAATAGCTAGTTTCTAAACAGAATATACAGTACAATCCCCCCCTTTTTTTGGTAAACACATACACACATAAACACAAGAGGGAAATAGCCCAAATGTTAATAAGGATTGTCTCTGGTGAGGGGTAATATGGAGACTTTCTATTTCTTTCTTTTTGTCTTTTCTAAATGTTCAATAATGAATATGAATCATTTAGGTCACACATTATTTAAAAGAGAGTCAGGGAGAAGCAAGCAGAGGAATGCCTGGATAGGTCCCTAGAGTCCTAGCCAAGGCAGCGATGTGCAGCAGGGACGAGTAAGGACATGGCCTCTCCAGGGGCTATCACCCACCACTCAGTGGACATGGCCTGTCCTCTAAGCTCACAAGTCTCAAAGGCGTCTGACCATCAAGCCGTTTTGCAGAGCCTTAAGCTCAACACATTACTTGTCCATGTGAATAGCAGTGTCTACAAATGCCTGCAGAAACAGGAAGTAAAAGCATGATGGCCAGTTGATTAAACAAACTTAACTTCATTTTGTAAAATTTTCATCTAGATATGTCGATTTCCAACACACAGAGACACATAAAAGGCTAACCATTTTATACTGTGGAGATGCTTTCCGCCATGAACAAAGAAGCGGGAGAACGCACCACTGATTAGCGAAGACAAGCAGGAGACCATACAAGGAAGACACCGGAGCCGAACAATCAGCATCCGGACGACACTCTTACGCCAGCTGCACATTTTAAAGTAAGATGCTTTCATCCTACTTCACGTTGTTTGACAAGCCAAATTACACGTAAGATGTTTTGCTTAGACAAAGACACTCCTTCTGCTTGGTTATTAGGATCTGCAGTTTATTTTCAGCTTGGGCATTTGCTCCAGAGGGGGAAATAATTCATGTAGTAGTTCTTTTCAATCCAGAGCCATAAGCAGTTCATTTACTATTAAAGACTACCAAGGGTCTGATTCTTCCATATATAAAATAAGACTCCCAGATGTCTACAGAAACATGCAAACATGAAATTCACAGCTCAGTCACTGTTAACTTTACAGTAAATGCACTGCTAAAATGTAGATATTTTATTAATTCCCCAGCCATTTTATATAATACCAGAAACAGCTGTTTATTTAAAGTACAAGGTCCTGTGCGCCAGGAATGATCTGAAAAAAAAAAAAAAAAACAAAAATAAAAATGGAAAAAAAACAAAACAAGGAACAGCTGTCCAAAGGTCTTGAGCAGAGAGAAGAAACTGTCCCCAAACTAAAGAAGCTAAATGTTGTCGGGCTGAAAATGTGTTGTTATGAAATTGGATCTGTACCTCTGAATACCATGTCTTCTGAAATCTGCAGTTAGTCCCAGTTTGTAAATGTCATGTTGCACAAGCTTATCTTTTTAATTGGCTGCTTAACACCGCTCACTTACTCGCAGGAACCCAAGTTTCCGTGATTATAAGCCACAAGACTGAGGAGCATACTACGATACCTGACTGCTCTGGTCTCAGGGGTGTGGGGTCAGGAAAGAAGGAGTAAGAGAATTTCCTTCCTCTTTCTGGGATGCAGGGCTGGCCCAGAGCAGAGTTTTGAAATCGGAAATGTTTGTCCCCGGCACCCTGCCACGCCCTCGTCTGCACTTTAAAGTCCTAGGCTCAGCGGTCCTGCGCCTATGCCCTGATCTGTGCACCCACTACTCCTTTCCACCCCCACCCTCCAGACACACCTACCTCTCCTCCCGCTTCCCAGCACACTTTAGCCATGCTTCATCCCTCGGACAGCTGCTGCCAGCAGGGTCAGAAGGTAAGCTGTCCTATCACAGTCCACTTGGGGGTCAGCAACACAAGCCCTTCCAGAGCAAGCCCCTCCCAAGGGCACCTCAAGTTCTAAGAGAGCTGACTCTTAAGCAGGACTCATCTCTGACTGGTGGATTCCTAATGGTGCAATAAACAAAGTGGAAAAGCACTGGCGATAGGGAGAGGAAATCCAGGGACAGTGTGACTTTCAGGTCCTTCTTGAGGGCCTGCCCCTCCAGCCATCTGTCCTGTTGATAGCTTCTTCTTCCACTATTTTTAACCTAAGATTTCTCTAAAATCTTCAATTTATTTAATGGTGTCTCAAATGTATAATGAAGATAGCACCTCCCCTGTAGAGTTGTCAAAAACGTTAAACAAGCTGGCCAGCCATTCAGTGCAGTGTACGTGACCAGCACAGGTCATCAGCGCTGAGTCAGTGTTTTTATTCTTGGACTGGACTGAACTGACTATTCAACCCCTCACAACAGAATGCCACCATACTTTCCTTTCTCCCTCGCAGGATGACATTCACAACAGCATAAGGCTACTTTCTTTTTTGATCAAATATTCCAAAAGTAAAAGACACAAGCAGGGACAATTTGAAAATGAAGAAATCCAAGTATACAAAAATGGAAAATGTATTTGATACCTCATTAAATATATTTGATACCTCGCTAGTTATCAGATATATATAAATTAAAACAATGAGAACATTTTTTGATTATTGATACATTTTTGGTTTTAAACATACATTCAGGTCAAGATATAATAAGACGTGGTCCCTGGCATATTTTTTTGCCGTCAGCGTAAACCCACTCATAAAGCAAATGGACAGTATTCATCAAGAGCTCCCAAAAAGTAAAGTTTAAAGCCTTTGACCCTGGAATTGTTTCTTGGACTCTATGCTGGGAAAATAATTCTAAATAGGGAACATATATCCATAAGTTTTCCTTTCGTATTACTTTTAAGAATAGGGAAAAAAGAGAAACAAGATTGAACAATATAGCAGTGACTATGTAAATATGGTAAATCCACATGATGAAATAGAATAATTCATGACAATGAAAACTGATCATGGTTTAAAAGTAACTACTATTTTATAAATATTTGCTATAGCATATAATTATATTATAAAATTAAATGGACACAGCCATAATCATATTAGAAAACCTATAATCATATTAGAAAAACTTAACAGACATAAAGTTCCTTTCATCTCAAGGAACCCTGGAAAGTCACTTCGCCCTTCTGAGCTGCTCTTTTCTCATTTGTAAAAGTACCCATCTGTACAGGATGTTGTAAAACTAAATGGAGTCAGCACTACTCAGCAAAGCACCTGGAATACAAAATATATACAGACTTTCTTCCAACATGAATATTTTATTCTATTTCTATTATCACTTATCTGAATTGATCCACTTATCTCCTCTTCAAAATGCCAACAAATAAAAAAAACTGAGTGCTAGTCTCTTGACTAACTAAACATGAACTTTTATTCCCATAGATAAAAAATTTCTTCCAAATCTCCATTGGATCCTTCAGGATCCCAAAAGGATAAAAGCATTCCTCCTTCCCACAACCTTAGAATTTCATGGATAATTAAGAAACAGACTAACAGACTTCACTGACCCCACATCCAACCTCCAAAACCAGAATTTAAATTGGTTGAATCAGAGTGGTGAGACTGAACTATTGACTCATTGCCCAAGAAAGAATATAGGGACCAACAAGTACATTTGGCAGCTCTCAAAAATCTTTTAAAAAAGAAAAAGAAAATATTAAAAAGCATGCTCAAGGGCTAAGACTCTCGGTTAAATTCTCTGACACCCCTGGCTTTACAGAGGGGCTGCCCTGGGACAGGTACAACAGCTGTAAAGGACCACTGTTAAACAGTTTATCTTCACTACCTTCTCTTTTGCAGGGTCATTCCCTAGAACAGAGAAAGCAATCCAAACCCTTCCCCCAGACACTGACTGACTTTCCTTCCTACAACTCCCTTTTCTGTCTCTCCTTTTACCTGTTCTTTTCTCCATTCTTTCTCTCCCTCTTGCCTTTACTTCTGGGTCTGCTCCTTTCTCATCTTTCTAAAATGAGTTACATCAGAGGCCCCCACAGATTACTGGTTGACTCCAATGGAGATTTTCAAGCTGAGGAGGTTGCTAATCATTTTAAAAGATTTTTTTGTTTTCTTAATGCTAAATCAGAACACACACCATTTCTTACCCCTCATACAAAAGGCTTTTCTCCACAGTAACAGATTTTTTTACCAGAAATTATTTTACACTTTCTCCTCCCAAGCCTGTCTGTAAGCAATATTCATACACTGCCTCCCAACCTTGTTTCTCAAAGTCAATGCCTGATACGAAAAAAGAGCGATGATAAAAAAATTAAATGCTGGAAGAATACAAAGTGAGAAATACATAATAGCAAAGCACATGTTAAGCAAAAAATAAAATCACATTTGTGAATATCACAAATGTCATGTTACACAAAAGAAGCCAGACTCGGGGAAGATGGCAGACTAGAAAAGCAAGGGACTTTCTTCCCTCCCAGAAAAATAGCTACAGGACAGGCAGAAACAGCCTGGAAAAAAAGCTTTTAAGGTTTAGGATACCGCCCAGAGGAGAAAGGGGCAAAGGCAGAGAATCACCAAGGCAAACTGTGAGTTAAATGCCACAGCTGCAAATGCCAGCATCCTCCCCCACACCACAGACACTTGAAATTTCAGGCTTTGGAGCCAGTAGCTACAGGAAAAAGGGGCCCCAGGGATCCATCTCCCCAAGAAAGGAGAGTGAGAGGTACACAGCCTAAGGCTGACTCAGCTTTAGACCCACAAGTTTGATCTGCTGTGTCGCTCAAGCCCTTCCAGGAAAATGGGGCTGTGCCATTATTTTGCTTGAGAGCCCACAAGGGACTAGAGACCCAACCCACCCAATGTCCCCCTCTACTGACCTCCACTGGCTGGTGAGGATGCAGAGGAGAGTGGAGCTATTTCCTACCCAGGAAAAGGGAGGGAAGCCAGAGAAGGCTGGAGCACTGCCTCTGAGAAAGTTTGAATTACCAGGCTCTCAGCCTCCAGGCAGGATCCTCTGTCACTCTGATCCAGTCCCTGTTGCAGCAAACACACTCCCACCAGGCCCTGAAGTGAGAGGGCTGCCAAAGATCAGGTCTCAATAAATATAAAAAGAGTGAAATTATACAAAGCACCTTCTCATTCATTATGGAATCAATCTGGAAATCAGTAACAGTCAGGAAAGAGGTAAATTCTCAAATGTGGGAAGTGGATGTGGCTCAAGCGATTGGGCTCCCGTCTACCATATGGGAGGTCCAGCATTCAATTCCCGGGGCCTCCTGGTGAAGGCGAGCTGGCCCGCGTGGCAAGCTGGCCTGAGGAGAGCAGGCCCGCGCAGGAGTACTGGCCCGTGCAAGAGAGTTGGCCTGAGGAGAGCTGGCCCGCATGGCAAGCTGGCCTGAGAGAGAGCTGACCCGCGCAGGAGTACTGGCCCATGCAGGAGAGCTGGCCTGAGGAGAGATGGCCTGAGGAGAGCTGGCCCGCGCAGGAGCTGGCCCGCACCAGGAG
>JAKSZT010054342.1:626550-704444 GCA_026826555.1 Tolypeutes matacus | reverse complement strand
GAGCTGACCCATGCAGGAGTACTGGCCCATGCAGGAGAGCTGGCCTGTGGAGAGCTGGCCTGAGGAGAGCTGGCCCACGCAGGAGTGCTGGCCCGTGCCGGGAGCTGGCCTGAGGAAAGCTGGCGCAGCAAGATGACACAACAGAAAGAGACACAGAGGAGAGACAATAAGAGACGCAGCAGACCAGGGAGCTGAGGTGGCACAAGAGATTGAGCGCCTCTCTCCACTCCGGAAGGTCCCAGGATCTGTTCCCAGTGCTGCCTGAAGAGAAGACAAGCAGACACAGAAGAACAAAGAGGGCAGACAGCGAGCACAAAACAATGAGGAGGGGAGGGAGAAATAAATAAATAAATAAATCTTTAAAATAAATAAATCCTCAAATGGGTGGCGGCTGAAAAACACACTCCTAAATCATCAGTGGGTCAAAGAAGAAATTGCAAGAAAAATTAGTAAATATATTGAAAGGCATGAAAACAAGAACACAACTTATCAAAATTTATGGGATACAGCATAAGCAGTCATGAGAGGGAAATTTACAGCCATAAATGTCTATATTAAAAAAGAAAAAAAGAACTCAAATCAAAGATTTTAGGTACATCAAAGATCTAACTGAACAACTGGAGAAACCAGAAAAAGAACAGCAAACCATTCCCAAAGCAACCAGAAGGAAAGAAATAAAAAAGATTAAAGCAGAAATAAATGAAATAGAAAAAAAAATCAAGAAAAATCAACAAAACCATAAGCTGGTTCTTTGAGAAGATCAATAAAATTGACAAACCCCTCACTAGACCAACAAAGGAAAAAAAGAGAGAAGATGCAAATAAATACAATCAGAAATGAAGGGGATGAAGAAACGACTGACCCCACAGAAATAAAAAGAATCATAAGAGGATTTTATAAGAAACTAAATGCCAACAAATTAGATGACCCAGATGAAATGGACAAATACCTAAACATGCACAAACAACCTACACTGACGCTACAAGAAATACAAGAACTTAACAAACCAATCACATTTAAAGAGATTGAATCTGTCATCAAAAATCTCCCAGCAAAGAAAAGTCCAGGACCAGATGGCTTCACAGGTGAATTCTACCAGCATTCCAAGAAAAAAATTATACCAATCCTGTTTAAACTCTTCCAAAAAAAATTGAAGATGCGGGAAAATTACCCAACACATTTTATGAAGGCAACATCATCCTATTAACAAAGCCAGATAAAGACACTACAAGAAAGAAAATCACAGGCCAATCTCTCTAATGAACATAGATGCAAAAATTCTCATAAATACTTGCAAATCAAATCCAACAGCATATCAAAAGACTTCTATATCACAACCAAGTGGGATTTATTCCTGGTATGCGAGGGTGCTTCAACATAGAAAATCAATTAATGTAATATACCACATTTTAAAAATTGAAGGAATAAAACCACACATGATCATCTCAATTGGTGCAGAAAAGGCATTTGACAAACCCAGCATCCTTTCTTGATAAAAAAAACACTTCGAAAGATAGGAACAGAAGGAAAATATCTCAATACGATAAAAGGCATCTATGAAAAAGCCACAGCCAACATCATACTCAAGGGGAAAAGGCTGAAAGCTTTCTCTAAGATCAAGAACAAGACAAAGGATGCCCACTGTCACCACTGTTATTCATCATGGAACTAGAAGTTCTAGCTAGAGCAACTAGACAAGAAAATATAATATAAAATAAAATAAAATAAAAGGCATCAAAATAGGAAAAGAGGAAGTAAAACTATTGCAGATGAAATGATCCTATATTTAGAAAATTCTGAAATGTCTATGGGAAAGCTACTTGAATAATGAGTTCAGCAAAGTAGCAGAATAAAAGATCAACACACAAAAATCAGTAATGTTTCTGTACACTAGTGCTGAAAAATCTGAGGAGGAAAGCAGAGAAAATATTCCATTTACAATAGCAACTAAAAGACTCAAATACCTAGGAATCAATTTATACAAAGAAGTACAGGACCTATATGCAGAAAACTACAAAACAATGCTAAAATAAATCAATGAAGACCTAAACAAATGGAAAGACATTCCATGTTCATGGATTGGAACATTAAATATCATGACGATGTCAATCCTACCCAAACTGATTTACAGATGCAATATAATACCAAGCAAAATTCTGACAGCCTATTTTACAGAAAAGAAAGGCAATTACAAAATTCATGTGGAAGGGAAAGTGCACCCAAATAGCAAAAGCATTCTAAAAAAGAAGAGCAACATAGGAGGAACTTCACTGCCTGACACTGAAACAATTACAAAGCTACAGTGATCAAAACAGCATGGTATTGGCATAAAGATAGATGCATCGATAAATGGAATAGAATTCAGAATGAAAAAGTAAACCATCACCTCTATGGCCAACTAGATTTTGACAAACCTATCAAGTCCATGTTAAAGGGACAAAACAGTCCCTTCAACAAATGGTGTTGGGAGAACTGGATATCTATAGCCAAAAGAATGAAAGAGGACCCTATCTCACTCCCTATACAAGAATCAACTCAAACTGGATCAAAGACCTAAATATAAAAGCCAAGACCATAAAACTACTAGAAGAAATTGCAGGAAAACATCTTAAAGTCCCTGTGGTAGGTGGTGGTTTCTTGGACCTTACACCCAAAGCACACATGACAAAAGGAAAAATAAATAAATGGGACCTCTTCAAAATTAAACACTTTTGCACCTCACAGGGCTTTGTCAAAAGGGTGAAAAGGCAACTGACTCAATGGGAGAAAATATTTGGCAATCACATATCAGATAAGGGTTTAATATCCATGATATATAAAGAGATGCTACACAAACGACCCAAGTAAAAAAATAGGCAAAAGACTTGAATAGACATTTGCCAAAAGAAGAAATACAAATGGCTAAAAAACACATGAAAAAATGTTCAACATCACTAGCAGTTAGGGAAAAGCAAATCAAAACTACAATGAGATTTCATTTCACACCTATCAGAATGGCCACTATTAAAAAGACAGAGAACTACAAGTATTGGAGAGGATGTGGAGAGATAGGAACACTTATTCACTGTTGGTGGGAATGCAGGATGGTACAGCCACTGTGGAGGACTGTTTGGAGGTTCCTAAAGAAGTTAAAATCTTATAGATTTGCCACATGACCCGGCAATACCACTACTGGATATATATAACCAGAAGAACTGAGAGCAGTGACACGAACAGACATCTGCACGCCAATATTCACAGTGGCATTATTCACGATTGCCAAAAGCTGGAAACAACCCAGGTGTCCATCAACTGTGGAATGGATAAACAAACTGTGGTGTATTCACATGATGGAATATTATGCATCTATAAGAAGAAATGAAGTCGTAAACATGGATGAACCTGGAGGACATTAGATTGAGTGAAGCAAGCCAGACACAAAGGACAAAAACTGTATGATTGTACTACTACGATCTAAATATATTCTGTAATCTCTTGGGAGTTAATAACTTGAATACGGTCACTAGAAAATGGAATGAGGTTAGAGAATAGAAAGCTGAGGGTAAACTTGTACAGAATTGGTTAAAGGATGTGTGTTAATCTTTGGAAATGATTAGAAAAGGTGAAAGCTCAACATAATGTTTGTAACTAGCAGTACTGTCATATGGATATGAAAGTGGTTCAAAGGGAAAGTCTAAGGTCATGTGTATTACTAAAAGGAAAGCTAAAAAAATGTAACACAGAACTGTACAGCATAGTAAAACCGCATGTGAAATATGAGTATGGGTAAAATTGCATATATAAGACTGTTTCTCTCTCAAGCTGAACAAATGTATGTTAATACTATGAGATATTAATATCAGACAAAAAAAAATCATGCTAAATGAAGGAAACCAGACACAAGTACTACATATTATATGATTCCATTTATATAAAATATAAATCAATTTAAAAAGATGAAATAAGATTAGTAGTTATGTAGGGCTGGGGAAGGATTGCTAAGGGGTGTGGAGTTTTCCTTTTTGGAGTAATGAAATTGTTCTAAAGTTTTTTGTTGTGATTATACTAAAAGCCACTGATAATACACTTTGGATAGAGTGTATATTCACATACACGGTATGTGAATATATCTCAATAAAACTGCTTAGTAAAAAAATAAATAAATTTGCACGAAAAGCCAGAAATAGCAGCTATGTACAACAGGGGAAACAGAAAGACTGAGGGGTGAGGAATTAGCTTGTCTGTTTTTTGCTTATTATCATTACCGAAATAATGAAAATGCTCTAATGATTGAAGCAATGAATGCACAACTATGTGATTAAACCAATTACCACTGATTGTACACTTTGGATGAATTATATACTTTATTAATATGTATCAATAGTATTGATTTGTTAAATTAAAAAGGGAAAAAAAAAGAAGCCAGTCTCAAAAAAAAAAAAAAAAAAAAAGCTGTATGATTCCATTTATATATAGTTAAAGAATGGGCAAAACTAATCTATAAAGATAGAATCATTTCAGTTGGTTGTCAGGGATGGGTGGGGTAATGGGATTTACTCGGAAGGGAAACAAAGGTGTGAAATATTCAATATCTTGATTTGGGTGTGGGTTTAACAGGGATATGCATTGTTAAAACTTTCCAAACTGGACAGTTAAAATCTATGGTATGTAAATTATATGCCACTAGGGAAAAAAAGGAATGTTTTAAAGCCACACTAAGAGATTACCAATTGAGTAATGGAAGGCATTTATTAACTATGGAACAAAATTTTTAAATGCAAAATAATAATTCTATCTTATAGTATCCAAAATAAGAAAGTAAACCAAAAACTACCAAAGGTAGTTAGGTGACCGATATGTCTACATGTACACTCAAAAAGTTAATTTAAAACAGCAGCTTATGAATGCTAGTTATATACTATACAGTATTTTCACAATAAATAAGTTGTCAAAAATTATATATCCTAGAGAAAGCTACAATACACAAAGTAAATGATAAGAAACATAGTAACTTTATTAATCTGACACCAGGATTAGACCCTTGAGATCCAAAGGGTAATATCCTTTAAATTATTTATTAGTAACTCCAGAGTTTATAAAACCTTTAGCTGATCTCAAACTAAACATGCCAGAACCACAGATAATCTGAAACTCTAGACTCTCACCACCTAACCTGGCTTACTGAATCATCTTTTTAATGATCCTAGAAAAGGAGCAGCTTGTCCTTGGAAAGGTACCCTGATAACCAGCAATAAGCCTGATACAAATTTTCTATCCCACCCACAGATTACAAATCTGAACAATGTAAGACAAATATCAAACCTCAAGGAAAAAAAACAATCCACCTAATAAGGACATAAGGACTCTGATTTATTTTCAACTTTTCTCATTCCTGCTCAAATTACAACAACATTGCTATATGATGCTAAGACATACTCAGGATGGAGTCATTTTGTTGATCAAGATAAATGCCTTTACCCTGAGAGCATCAAGAAAAAAGCAATGTATCACATACAAGGGATATCCAATAAGACTAAATGCTGATTTCACATCAGAAACCATGGAGGCAAGAAAGCAGTGGTATGATACTGCAAGAGAAAAACTGCCAGCCAAGAATCTTATATCCAGCAAACCTGAGGGTGAATTTAGAATATTTACAGATAAACAGAAACTGAGAGAGTATGTAACCAAGAGACTGGCTTTGAAGGAAATACTAAAGGGAGTGCTGAAGCCTGATAAGAAAAGAGAGAAGAGGCTTGGAAGACCGTCTGGAAACAAAGATTATACCAGTAAAAGTAATTAAACGCGTAAAAAGAGTGATGAAAATAAAATGACAGATAAAACCCAAAGGTCAAAAATGGGTGAAGAACCGCCTTTACAGTAACAACATTGAATGTTAATGGATTAAAACTCCCTGATATAAAGATACAGACTGGTGGAACAGATAAGAAAGAATGAGCCATCTATATGCTGTCTACAAGAGACTCACTTTAGACCCAAGGATACCAAGAGATTGAAGGTGAAAGGCTGGAAAATGATATTCCATGCATGCAGTAAACAAAAACAAACAAACAAACAAACAAAAAAAGCCTGGAGTAGCTATACTTATATCAGATGAAATAGACTTTAAAAGCAAAACTATTTTCACAAACAAGAAAGGAATATCCTAATAAAATATAATATACTAATAAAAGAGGCAATTCACCAGGAAAAAATAATCATAAATGTATGTGCACATAAATGTATATGTAGGATACCCCAAATTACTTGAGGAAAACACTGGCAAAACTTAAGGGATAAAGAGATGTCCCTAAAATAAGAGTTGGAGGCTTTAATACACCACTCTCAGCATTGGACAGAACATCTGGGCAGAGGATCAATAAACAGAGCTTGAATACTATGATACATGGACTAACCCTAATAGACATATACAGAACATGCCACCTCAAAACAGCAGGATATACATTCTTCTCAAGTGTCCATCGCTCGTTCTACAGGATAGACCATATTTTGGGTCAAAAAGCAGATCTCAATAAATTCAACAGGGTCAAAATTATACAAAGCACTTTCTCTGATCATAATGGAATAAAGCTGGACATCAACAACAGGCAGAAAAAGGAAAATTCACAAATATGGAGATTAAACAACACATTCTTAAATAATCAATGGGTCAAAGAAGAAATTGTGAGAGAAATCAATGAACATCTCAAGACGAATGAAAACGAGAATAGAACATATCAGAATCTATGGGATACAGCTAAGGCAGTGCTGAAAGGGAAATTTATAGCCCTCAATTCTTACATTAAAAAAGAAGAGCTAAAATCAATGACTTAACTATACAACTGTAGGAACTAGAGAAAGAACAACAAACATATGGGACATATATGATAACACAGATGAACCTTGAAGACATTATGTTAAGTGAAATAAGGCAGGCACAAAAGGACAAGTATTTTGTGGTTTCACTAATATGAACTAAATTCAAAGAATAAACGCATGGAGTTAAAACTTACAGTATAGGTTATCAGGAGATAAGAGGGGGGCCGAGAAGGTGTACTGGTACTTTAATTACCTTGACTATAAAAGTGTGGAGATGGAGTTGATAACAAATTATAGTGAGTAGAACTAATGCAGCTGGTTTATCAATGGAACTGGCTGAACAGGGTAGTCTGTGGCTGTAAATTTCAATCCAAAGAAAGCTAGAGAATATTTTAGGGACTGAATAACACAGTGAATCCAGAGGTGGAGAAGAACTGTGGTTAACAGTACAAATACAAGAACGCCCTTCTATGAACTAGAACAAATGTACATCACTATTGCAAGGTAGTAATAATGTGGAGAAACATGGGAAAAATACAATTAATGTAACCTATGGACTATAGTTAACAGCAATACTGTAATATCTTGTGTCAATGCCAAAGATGTACTGTGTTAATAATAGGAGGGTATGGAAAAAATATACCAAATGTATGCTATAGACCATAGTTAGTGGTAACAGTCTTGATGATGTCTCAAAATCTGTAACAAAAGTTCCACAACAATGTAGCATGTTGATGGAGGGGTGTTGTATGGGAATTCCACACATATGTAATATTGCTTTGTAAATTCACAATCTCTCTAATAAAAATATATTTTTAAAAAGTGGGATACATTGCCTTTTATGTACCACATGAAGCTACTTCAAACATGAATCGCAAAATAACTCAATTATGTGGACATCTTCAAAGTTTAAATATTTTAATGACATAAAGCCATGACAAGTAACTTAATTACTAATACTTCCAGAGTACCTAGTTTTGCCCAAAAAAGAACTTAAAAACCATTTCATGTACATATAGTATAAGATCTTCTGATAAAAAGGCTTCTATTTTTTCTCAAACTAAAAGGGCTTGTCCATCCTAAATTTTAAATAAGAAGCATTTCATTTGTTCTGTACTCTTAACTCACATAGAATAAAATATAATTCAACGGGCATGGTTAGAGAATGGATGCTACAGTTCATCAAATCTTTGACAAAAATTATGTGAACTAACAAATTCAAAGACTTTTAAATATAATAAAATACATCAACATCAAAATTCAATTGTAGGGAGCCTTCCAGGGAAGACGGCGGAGTAGGGCAATCCAGTATTCAGACTTTCCACCAAAAAAACAATTAAACAGGCAAAAACTGCCTGCAACAATTATTTTGAAACTCCTGAGGCCAGAAGAACACTGTACAGCATCCAGGGAAGAGCAGAGGAAGAGACTGATAAATTGTGGTAAAGAACAGTAAATTGCTCTCTCCCCATGGCTACTGGTGTCCATCCCCAACTCTTGCTGCAGACCACCATGGAGTCCAGTCCCTGGCTAGCTGCTGCTGACAGAAAAGGACAGAAAAATCCTCTTCCCTAAGAACAGGAGTGTGCATGGCCAATTACTGGTCACGACTTTTGATTAGTGAACTCAGATCCTTGATTCCTGGCTCTGAAGGCAACTATTGTTCGAACACCCCCTCTCCCCACCCCCTGCACCCCAACAAAGGCAGCAGCAGCCATTGTTTCAAACCTCCCTGGACATGGGCAGATGGTGGAGATTTAAAGATGCAGGGCTTCCTCAGGGCTGCAGGGGGAAACTACCTAAAGGGTTCCCTTTGCTGGGCAAGCCAGAAAAGCTCAGCTTTCAGGAGCCACTGGAGAAGTTTTGGCACCCTTCCTGCACCCTTCCACAGGACACTTTGGAGATGGTCTGTGCCCCATTCATGGGTCTCTAACCTTGATTTGGCTGGGTAAGACTGAATTGGAAAGTGGTCTTCCTCTCAGAATTTGGGGTGGTCTTCCTCTTAGAATTTGGACTCTAGGAAAAAGTAGCATGAGACAATGAAGAGAGTGTAAAAAACTACAGAGGCGGAGAATCTGGGACAAAGGCCTACAGGCTTCAAACACCTTGGGTGAGGAAGGTTTTTTTAAACACTCTTTTCAAAAGCTAAAGAATTCATCACCACTAGACTTGCTCTGTAAGTAATGCTAAAGGGAGTTCTTCACAAATGAAAGGACCCTAGACAGTGGTTCAAAGCAGCGTAAAGAAATAAAGATCTGGGGTAAATGTAACCATTTGGGTAATTATTAATGCCAGTATTATTGGATTGTATTGTTTGTTAGATAACTCCACCTCTTACTTTCTACAGGTGCTGAAAAGCAAATACATTAAAATTAATGATAAATCTAGGTATTTGGACATATAAATAAAGTTGTGAGTGGTAACAAGCACAAAAAATGGTAAGGGAAGAGGAGGGTACAGGAAAAGTATATGTGCATGCTATTAAAGTTAAGTTGGTATCAAACCAAATATAATTGTATATATTTAGGATGTTAAATTTTAACACCATGGTAACTACAAGGAAAAGAGATGAAAAATATATCCAGGTAGAAATGAGAAGGCACTCAATATAGTACAACACATAAAAGCACATAAATATAAAAGTAGGCTTTAATAGAAATGAAGGACAAACATGGTATAAGACTTACAAAGGCTAAACAGCAAAATGGAAGAAAATCCTGAATCATCAGTATGACTTTAAATGTATATGGATAAAACTCTCCAGTCAAAAGACAGAGATCAGCAGAATGGATAAAAAGCAAGACCCACTATATGCTGTCTGCAAAAGACTCACTTAAAAGTCAAAGATACAAGTAGGTTGAGGGCAAAAGATGGAAAAAAATATACCACACAAGTAGTAACCAAAAGAGAGCTGGGATGAAAATATAAACATTGGATAAAAATAGACTTTAAGTCAAAACAGTTAAAAGGGAAAAAGATACATACTGATGAAGGAGACAATTCAACAAGAAGGTATAATAATTATAAATATATATATGCACCTAACAGCAGAGCCCCAAAATATATGAAGCAAATACTGACAGATTTGAAAGGAGAAATTGTTGGTTCTACATTAATAGATTTTAACACAGAACTCTCAATAACGGATAGAATATATAGTCAGAAGATCAATAAGGAAGTAACAGGGCTTAAATGATACACAGAACCAATTAGACTTAACAGACATATAGAAAACACTGCACCCAAGAAAAACAGAATACACATTCTGTTCGAGTACACATGAATCATTCTCCAGGATAAACCATGTTGGGACACACAAAAAAAGTCTCACTAAATTTGAAAATATTGAAATCATGCAACGTATATTTTCCAAACCACAAAGGAATGAAGCTAGAAATCAGTAAGAGAGGGAAAAAGGGAAAATTCACAAATATGTGGAAATTAAACAATATACTATTAAACAACCAATGGGTTAAATAGGAAATTAGAGGCGAAATTAGGAAATTCCTTAAGGCAAATGAAAATGAAAAGACAACATACCAAAACATGTGGGATGCAGTGAGGGCAGGGCAAAGAAGGAAATTTATCTCTCTAAATGTTTACATTAAAAGAGAAAAAAGACTTCAAATCAGAGATCTAACCTCAAACCTGAAGATCTAGGAAAAGAAGAGCAAACTAAACCCAAAGTTAGCAAAACAAAGGAAATAACAAAGATTAGAGCAGAGATAAGGTAATAGAAAACAAATAAACAGAGTAAACAAAATCAAAAGTTGGTTCTTTGAAAAAATCAATAATATCAAATCTTTAACTAGAGTGAAGAAGGAAAAAAGTGGACAGAAATAACAAAATTCAGAAATTAAAAGATAGACATTACTACCAACCCCACTGAAATAAAAAGGACCACAAGTGATTACTATGAACTGTATGTCAATAAGTTAGCTAACCCAGATGAAACAAATTCTTAGAAACACACAAACTACCTAAAGTGACTCAAGAAGAAACAGAATATCTCAACAAAGCAATTACAAGTAAAGAGATTGAAACAGTAATCAAAAACCTCCCAACAAAGAAATAGATGACTTCACAGGGGAATTCTACCAGTCATTTCAAGAAGACTTAATTCCAATTCTGCTCAAATTCTTCCAAAAAACTAAGTAAGAAGGAATACTCCATAATTCATTCTATGAAACAAACATCACCCTCATACCAAAACCAGATAAAGATGCCACAAGAAAACTACAGGTCAATATCTCTTACGACTATAGATGTAAAAATCCTCAACAAAATACTAGCAAACTGAACTCAATAGCATATTAAAATAATTATACACCACGGTGAATATCCCTGGTATGCAAGGTTGGTTCAACATAAGAAAATCAATTAATGTAATACACCACATCAACAAAAGAAGGGAAAAAAACACATGATCATTTCAATTGAGGCAGAAAAGGCATTTGACAAAATATAGCACCCTTTCTTGATTAAAAAACAAAAACAAAAACAAAAAAAAAAACGCTTACAACACTAAGAATAGATGGAAACTTCCTCAACTTGATAACGGGCACATATGAAAAACCCACAGCTAACATCCTACTTAATGGTGAAATACTGAAAGCTTTCTAAGACTGGGAAGAAGACAAGGATGTCCACTGTCACCACTGTTACTCAACACTATACTAGAGGTTCTTGCAAGAGCAATTAGTCAAGAAAAAGAAATAAAAGTCATCAAAATTGGACAGGAAGAAGTATTCCCATTTGCAGATGATATGATCCTATATACAGAAAATCCTGAAAAATCTACACAAAGCTCCAAGAACTTTGTGGTGGGGTTCAAGACCAATACCACAAAACCAGTAGCATTTCCACACACAACCAATGAACATTGGAATAAGAAATCAAAAAAAAAATTTGAATTTCCAATAACAACTAAAAGAATCAGATATCTAGGGAAAAATCTAACCAAGGATGTAAATGAACTGTACACAGAAAACTACAAAACACTGCTAAAAGAAAATTAAAGAAGACCTAAATAAATGGTAGGATATTCTGTGTCCATGGATTAGAAAACAAATTATCATTAAGATGTGAACCTATGCAAGCAATTTATAGACTCAATGTAATCCCAATCAAAATCCCAATAACCTTCTTTGCAGAAATGGAAAAGCCAATCACCAAATTTATGTGGAAGGGTAAGAGGCCCCAAATAGTTAAAGACATCTTGAAAAAGAGAAATGAAGTTGGAAGACTCACACTTCCCAAACTTAAAACTTATTACAAAGCCAAGGTAATCAAAACAGCATGGAAGAGTTCTGGGAAGATGGAGTCAGAGTAGGTCAACAGGACTCACTCTCTTACAAAAACAGCAGAAGGGTAGAAGCTGTCTGAAAGAGCTGCTCTAGGGATCTTTAGACCAAGGGAGTGCCCATCCCCCACCTTCGAGGCAAGCCACCTAGATAAAACCCATGGCTAACTGCTGCCAACTGAGGGGGAGCAGACATTTTCCTCCCTGGAAAAGGGAAGGTATAGCAGAGAGAACGTGGCTTCTCTTCAACAAGTGTAAATAGCAGGGCCTGGCTTTGAATCCTGGTGCTAACAGGCCGGGAAAGACCAGGCAATGGAGATTGGAAAGGACACATCCATGCAAAGAAGAGCACTATCTGGTAGCAGGCCGCGAAAGTGAAGGAAAATAAGGGCTTTCTGGAGTCTCCTGTCCCTATCCCCAGAACACCTTGGACCTGTTATGTGCCCCATCGGTGGGCAGCTGGCCATGTTTTGATAACTTAAACAGGGCAATTTTAAAGGTTTAGAATGAAAGAGGAGCCATGAAACAAAACCACCCAGTGGTAAAATCCTAGGCAACAGAGACACTGACCAGAGTACACTCACCAACATAACCAGATAACCAGACATCAGCAAAAAATTACAAGCCATACAAAGAAAAAAAAATAAGGCTGAGCCAAAGGAACAAATTAAAAATCTTGACAAGACACAAAATTTCAAACAGTTAATCAATCAATGATTTTCACACAAAGCTTGTAAAATCAATTCAAGTTGAAGGAAAATATGGCTAAAGAGATAAAGAATATTACGTAGACACAGGATGAGAATAAAGAAGAATTTGAAAGCTTGCAAAGAAAAGTAACAAAGCTTACGGGAATGAAAGATACAATGAGTGAGATTAAAAATACATTAGAAGCATACAGCAGCAGATTAGAAATGGAAGAAGAATGGATAAACAAATTAGAAGGCAGCACCTGAACTTGAAAATCGACAGAAGAACAGACAGAGGAAAGATTGTAAAAAATTGAAGAGGGTTTCAGGGAACTGAATGACAGCACAAAATGCACAAACATATGCTATGGGTGTCTGGAAAGAGAAAAGAATGGTAAGGGGCAGAAAGAATATTTGAGGAAATAATGGCTGACAATTTCCCGAATCCTTATGAAATACATAAATATTAACATCCCGGAAGGAAGATGTACTCCCAACATAATAAATCAGAACAGACAAACTCTGAGACACATACTACACAGGATGTCAAATGCCAGAGATAAAAAGAAAATTCTGGAAGTTTCAAGAAAAAAGCAATTCATCACACAGAAGAGACACGAGAACAAACAAACAAAAAAACCCAGAGAATCAACAAACCTAAAATTTGGTTCTCAGAGGAGAACAACATAATTGACAAACCCTTAGGTAGACTGACAAAGAAAAAAGGAGAGATGATGCAAATAAATACAATCAGAAATGAAAGTGGGGACATTAATACTGATCCCACAGAAATAAAAAGGATCATGAAAAGATACTATGAACAATTGTATGCTAATATATCAGACAACTTAGATGAACTGGACAACTTCCGTGAAACACACCAATGACCCACACAGGCAGAAAAAAGAAATAGAAGACCTCAACAAACTAATCACAAGTAAAGAGACTATATCAGGAATCAAAAACCTCCCAGAAAGAAAAGCCCAGGACCAGATGACTTCACAGGGGAATTCTACCAATCATTGCTCAAACTCTTCCAAAAAAACCTCAATAGAAGGGAACACAATCTAACTCATCCTACGAAGCCAACAGCACCCAATACCAAAGTCAGATAAGGATATTACAAAAAGACAATTACAGACCAATCTCTCTAATGAATACAGATGCAAAAATACTTGCAACAAAATACTTGCAAACTGAAACCAAATGTACATTTAAAAAATTATACACCACAATCAAGTGAGTTTTATCCCAGGTACGCAAGGGTGGTTCAACATAAGAAAATCAATTAATGCGATATACCACGTTAACAAACTGAAGGAGAAAAATCACATGATCATCTCTATTGGTGCAGAAAAGGCATTTGACAAAATCCAGCTTCCTTTCTTGATAAAAGCACTTCAATGTGATGCAGGTCACATAAGAAAAACTCTCAGCCAACATCATACTAAATGGAGAAAGGTCGAAAGCTTCCCTCTAAGATCGGGAACAAGAAAAGGATGCCCACCGTCACCACTGTTACTTAACATTGTACTAGAAGTTCTGGCTAGAGCAACTGGGAAATAAAAAGAAATGAAAGGAATCCAAATCAGAAAGGGAGAAGTAAAACATTATTTGCAGATGACATGATACTGTATTTTAAAAATTACAAAAAAATCAACACTGAAACTATTACAGCAAATAAACAAATTCAGCAAAGTGGTGGGAAACAAGATCAACATGCAAAAAAAGAGTAGTGTTTTTATACTTTAGAAATGACTAAGGAATAAATGAGGAAACAAATTCCATTTACAGAAGCAACTAAAAGAATCAAACATAGGAATAAATTTATCCAGGATATGGGGGCACTTTTGGGACTTGGAATTGTCCTGAATGACACTGCAATGACAGATACAAGTCATTATATATCATGCCATAACCTACAGGATTGAGTGGGAGAGAGTGCAAACTACAAGGTAAACCACAGTCCATCCTCAGTGGCAATGCTCCAAAATATGTTCATCAATTGCAATGAATGTACCACACAAAGAAGTTGTTAATGTGGGAAAAGTGGGAGGTGTGGGGGAAAGTGGGAGGTGTGGGGAGTGGGGCATATGGGAATCCTTTATGGTTTTTTATGTAACATTTTATGTAATCTAAGTATCTTTTAGAAAAAAAGGAAAAAAGTTAAAAAAAAAATCAAAGAAAAAAAAAATTATCCAGGGATGTAGAGGATCCATACTCAGAAAACTACAAATCTTGTGTATTAGCCAAAGAGGTGTTGATGCAAAGTACCAGAAATCTGTTGGCTTTTATAAAGGGCATTTATTTGCGATAAAAGCTTAGAGTTACAAGGCCCTAAAGACTCCAACTCAAGGTTCCTTTCTCACCAAAGTCAGTTGCCACGTGTTGAAGCAAGATGGCGGGTATCTCTGCAAGGGTTCAGCGTTCCTCTCTCTCAGCTACAGGATGGCACAGGGCTTGTTTCTTTCCGGGTTTCCCAGGGTTGCAGGATCAAAGTTCTCTTCTCTGTGGTGTCTATGGAGCTCTCTCTCTCTTCCTCTTGTGCTGTTTTGTGTGAATATCTGTGTATATCAGCCCACCAAGGGAACAGGGACTCAACCCTGAGCCATGTCCTACTGACATGGTCGATTCAAAACTTAATCTTAATGGGTAATTTAACCAAAGACATCTCAGGTAAATCTAATACAATCAAAGGGATCACACCCAGAGGAACAGACAAGTTTACAAATATAATCTCTCTCTTTGAGGATTCATAAATAATCTCAAACTGCTACACCTTGCTAAAAGAAATTAAAGACCTAAATAAATAGAAGGACATTCCATATTCATGGATTGGAAGGTTAAATATTGTTTAGATGTCAATTCTACCCACATTTATTTACATAGTTAGCACAATCCCAAACAAAATTTCAACAACCTACTTTGCAGAAATAGAAAAGTCAATTATCAAATTTATTTGGAAGAGAAATAGATAATAGCCAAAAATAACTTAGAAAAGAAGAATGAAGTCAGTGGACTCACATTTCCTGATTTTAAAGCATATCACAAAGCTACAGCAGTAAAAACAGCAATGGTCCTGGCATAAAGATAGACATATAAATCAATGAAGTGAATCAAAAGTTCAGAAAGAGATCCTTCCCTCAACGGTTAACTGATTTTTGACAAGGCTACCAAGCCCACTCAACTGAAACAGAACTGTCTCTTTGGCAAATGGTGTTTTGAGAACTAGATATCCATATCCAAAATAATGAAAGAAGACCTCTATCTCACACCTTATACAAAAAATTAACTGAAAATGGACCAGAGAGCTAAATATAAAAGCCAGGACCATAAAATTCCTAGAAGAAAATGTAGGAAAGTATCTTCAAGACCGTGTTGTAGGAGGTGGTTTCTTAGACCTTATACCTAAAGCACGAGCAACAAAAGAAAAAAATAGATAAATGGGACCTTCTCAAAATTACATGCTTTTGAACTTCAAAAGACTTTGTCCAGGTGAAAAGGCAGCCTACTCAATGGGAGAAAATATTTAGAAACCACATATTCAATAATGATAAAAAGACAAATGGCCCAATTGAAAAATGGGCAAAAGAAATGAATAGATGTTTTTCCAAAGAGGAAATACAAATGGCAAAAAAGCACATGAAAAGATGTTCAACATCATTAGCTATTTGGGAAATGCAAATCAAAACTACAAAGAATATCATTTCACACCTATTAGAACGGCCACTATTTTAAAACAAACAAACAAAAACAAACAAACAGAAAACCACAAGTGTTGGAGAGGATGTGCAGAAACAGGGACTTTTATTCCCTGTTGGTGGGAGTGTAGAAAGGTGCAGCCGCCGCTCTGGAAGCTCTGGAAGACTGTTTGGCGGTTCCTCAGGAAGTTAAATATAGAGCTGCCATACAATCCAGCAATCGCACTCCTAGGTATATATACTCAGAAGAACTGAAAAGTACAGACATTTTCACACTGATGTTCATGGCAGCATTATTCACAATTGTCAAAAGATAGAAGCAACCCCGGCATCGATTATGTATTAATGGATAAACACAATGTGGTATATGCATACAATGGAATATTATTCAGCTGTAAATGAAGTAGTGAGGCACATGACAACAAGGATGTACCTTGAGGATATTATGTTGAATGAAAGAAGCCATACACAAAAGGACAATTATTTATGACCCCATTAATATTAACTAAATATAATGAGCAGTCATGGAGTTAATAGCTAGAAGATTCATCACCAGAAGATAGAATGAGGATGGCGAATGGGGAGCAGTGGCTTAATGTGTGCAGAACTGGTAAAAAGGTTGATTGTAAATGCTTGGGATTGGAGAAAGGTGATTACAGCACATTAGAGTGAATGTAACTTGAAGCACCAATATGCAGGTAAGATTGTGGTTGAAAGGGAAAGTTTATGATTATATATGTCACTAGAGGGAAAAGCTAAAGATTGAAACATGGGACTGTATAGCACAGTGAACCCTGTTTCAGACAATCAGTGTGTTTAATAGTACAGATCGGGGGTTGGATGTGGCTCAACTGGTTGGGCGTCCGTCTCCCATATGTAGGGACCCGGGTTCGATCCCCGGGACCTCCCGGTAAAAAAAAAAAAAAAAAAAAATAGTACAGATATAAGATGTTCTTCAATGAGTCAGAAAAAGTATATTTTTATATTATAAGATATTAATAATAGGGTAGTATCTAATCTAAAATGCTCCTAAAGCAAACTATGGACTGTAATGAATAGTAATATAGTAATATTTTTTCATCAATTGTAAAAAATAAAAAAAAGGAAATTATCATAAGTGACAGAAAACCGACATAAAGTACTGCATATTGTTTGTCCCCATTTATATAAATTGTGAATATAAATAAATTTACAGAGATGGAAATAGATTAGCAGATATACATGGTAGGGGATGGATAGAGGGGTTGAAAGGTAACTGCCAAGGTGGGGGCAGGGTTCTTTTTGGAGTAATGAAAACGCTCTAATATTGATTGTAGTGATGAATGCACAACTCTGTGATTATACCAAAACCCAATGAATGTACATTTTGGATAGTTTGTATGGTGTACGAATATGTCTCAATAAAAGAGTTTAAAGAAAGAACCCAGCATGGTATTGGCACAAGGACAGACATATAGATCAATGGAATAGAATTAAGAGCCTAGAAATCAACCCTCACATTTATGGCCAACGGATTTTTGATAAAGTGGCAAAGACCACTTAACTGGGAAAGAATAGTTTCTTCAACAAATGGTGCTGGGAAACCTGGATCTCTATTTGCAAAAAAAAAAAAAAAAAAGGAGGACCCCCTACCTCACACCATATACAAAAATAAACTCACAATGAATCAAAGATCTAAATATAAGCGTGAGAACTATCGAAATCCTAGAAGAAAATGTAGGGAAGTATCTTCAGGACCTTGTGTTAGGCAATGGTTTCTTGGACTTTACACCCAAAGCACAAGCAACAAAAGAAAAAAAAAAAAAAAAGATAAATGGGACCTCATCAAAATTAAAAACTTGTTACTCAAAGGACTTTATCAGGAAAATAAAAAAACAACTTAAATATGGGAGAAAATATTTAGAAGCCACATATCTGATAAAAGGATATATAAAAAAATCTTTCAATTTAACAACAAAAAGACAAACAATCCAATTTTTTTAAAAATGGGCAAAAGACTTGAACAAACATCTCTCCAAAGAAGATATAGAAATGGCCATAAAGCACATGAGAAGATGCTTAACATCGTTAGCCATCAGCAAGTGCAAATCAAAACCCCAATGAGACATCACTTCACACTCATTAGAAAGGCTGCTAGAAAAAAAAAAAGAAAAAGAAAAACAGAAAATTTCAAGTGTTGGAGAGGATACAGAAAAATACAAACACTCATTCACTGCTGGTGGCTATGTAAAATAGTGTAGCTGCTGTGGAAGACAGTTTAGCGGTTCTTCAGAACGCTAAGGAGAGAACCAGCATTTGACCTGGCAATCCCACTACTACGTATATACCTAAAAGAAATGAAAGCAGGGATACGAACAGATATTTGCACACTGATGCTCATAGCAGCAATATTCACAACTGCCAAAAGATGGAAGCAACCCAAGTGTCCATCAACTGATGAATGGTTAAATAAAATGTTATAAACATACAGTGGAATATTATTCATCTATAAAAAGGAACAAAGTTCCAATACATACGATAACATGTATGAACCTTGAAGACATCATGTTGAGTGAAATAAGCCAGGCACAAAAGGACAAATATTATATGATCCCAGTGATTTGAAACAATTAGAATAAGCACACTCATAGAGTCAGAATCTAAAATATAGGTTACCAGGGGATGGTGTGTGGATAGAGAATGGGAAGTTAAGGCTTAAAATGTACAGAGTTCCTGTTTGGAATGATAAAAAGTCTTGGTAATGGATGGTGGCAATGGTAGCACAACACTGTGAAAGCAGTTAACAGCACTGTATATCTGAATATGATTAAAGGGGGAAATGCTAGCTTGTTTATATGGTAACAGAATAAAATTAAAAAAAAAAAAAAAAAAAAAAAAATTCATGTAACTACACTACACAAACAGTGAACCCTAAGTTAAACTATGGACTTTAATTAATAATACAATTATAAAAATGTGCTATCATCAATTGTAACAAATGATCCATACCAATACAAGGTGTTGGTGAGTTGGTATAAGTGAATCCTGTAATTTATGTATGATTGTTCTGTAAACACACAACTTCTCTAATAAAGGAAAAAAAATGTTTTAATTAAAGAAAATTCAATTGTAAATAATTTTAAATTTTATAGTAATTACTAATGTAAAATAAATTGTGCATCTGGATAATAAACTTCAAGTATCACTAAGGTAAACTTAAAGTGATAAAATATCACCTTAGCAGATTTCTATGAATTAAAATGACAGATTAATTCACTGTAATGATATGATTTCCTATTGCTATCCCATACCCAATCACTAATCATAATGGATTAATTCAAGGGATATTTATGTATTTTTTTCTTTGTAACTTGAATTTTCACAAAGGACTTACACTCTACCTTATGAGAGAAACGTAAGATGGATTGATTCTGTCTCTTAGGATTCCACCTGGAAAATGCACACATATGTACAGTCACCAGACATGCCTATTACCCCACTGATAATCAATCTAAGATCACTATGGTTTAGTCTTCTCATTTTGGCTAGTCTGAACTATTCCCCAAGAGCTTGATACATTCTGAGGGAGCTGACAAAATAGCTTTTAGACCTGCAAAGCCAAAAAACAGACCCAGATGCCTGGTCCCTCAATGACATCATCTCCAACAAGGCCCACCTGCGCTCTGAGCACTGTTCCCAGGGGTCGCGCCCATGAGCCCGTGAGCCAGCAGGTTACAAAGCAAACTTCCTGGATTATTACTGAGTACAAATGTCTTCCTGATGTTCAAGCAGTCAACATTTATTAGTCACTTATTGTTTTCATGTTGCAAAGTGCCCTTAAAGAATCTAGAAAAAAGGAATAAAAAACATACACAGAAGAAACAAAGATGTCCCACAACAGGTAAATGGATAGATAAGCTGTGGTACAGATATACAATATAGTATTATTCAGTGATTTTTTTTTTTTCCAAAAAATCAGCTATCAAGCTACCAAAAGACATAAAGAAACTTTAAATTCATAATGTTTAGTGATAGAATCCAGTATGAAATGGCCACATACTGATTCTAACTAATGACATTCTGGAAAAGGCAAAACTATAGAGAGAATAAAAAGATAAGTGGTTGTTAGAGGGGAGAGAGGAGGGGAAGCAAGGAAGGGATGACTAGGTAGAGCACAGGAAGATTTTTAAGGTGGTGAAACTATTTTGTCTGACACTGTAATGGCATATACATGACAATATGCATTTGTCAAAACCCACAGAAATATAAAACAAAGAGCAAACCCTAAGATAAACTACAGATTTTAGTTAATATTAATGTATTAATATTGGTTCATTAATTGGAATAAATGTATCACACTAATGAAAGATGTTCATAATAGGGGAAACTAGGAAAGGCGTCAGGTATACAGAAACTACATTTTCTGCTCAGTTGATCTGTAAACCAAAAATTGTTCTAAAAAATAAAGTCCATTGAGCAAAACACACACACACACACACACAAGTAACATAAAAAGCAACAAATTTATGCATAATCAAACATATTCAGTCACATACCTACTGCTTATAAAAGCATGGCAATTTTTCTCTCCTACGCACCACATAACTTATGACCAAATCTCAAACTTTTTTTTACCACAATTCATGGTAGCAAAAAGTACTTTTGACTTCTCAACCCAGGCTTTAAACAAAGTTTCACAAACATGGAGTCTTGCTAGCATCTATTTTCTAATCTACTTAATTTTTTCCTTAAATGCTAATAATGACCTACTAAACTTACTTCCTAACCTACTAATTGATCATGATCTACACATGAAAAACAAAACCACTAATTTCAGGGGCAGAGCTGCAGCTCCATGCTAAGAAGCCCTGCTCCTTTGAAGCCGTTGTCCCCTCACCTTCCGTTTTGGGATTATCTCATGACATCTCAGTCACCCCCACTCATTTACTGATGGCTTTCAAAACTTGTCACTATTCTCTCTACCCCAACTTCTGACAGTTTTTGGTGAGCTCCACAGCCACGCAGAGGGGACATCTCAGCTTCCTGGCTCCCAGGAATCTCTTCCTCCACGCCTCCTCCACTGCTACTCACTGGTCTTGCTTTAGACTTTGGGTCCCAGGAGGAGGATGAATGAAGCAATCGCCCAGCCAAGCCAAGCCTAACCAGTCGGTCCTCAGTCAATGTGCAGAACTCTAAGAAATAAATGATTATTGTTTAAGCCACTGAGCTTTGGCACAGTTTGTTTTGCAGCAATTTTGTGGCAAAAGCTACCTGATACATTCATCATCTCCACGTCTATAAGTGACTGAACCTGGCTGAAGAAAATCACACAACCATTCTACATGTACACTAAACTCAAATTTATGACCACAAATCTCAAGTGAGCTCTCAAATTGGCCTGACAATTTTACCGGAAAAATCACCTTCATCCTTTCCAAGACAGTGGTGATTTAACATCTTTATTCTCTCCTCAACTCACCTCCTCCCTTCCTTGCCTTCTTGGTTGAGACTTGCCACAGCCTTTATAAAGGCCAACAGAAAACTGCCTAACCTCTCCACCATTCAATCCACTACCTACTTGTATGATAAATATTTTCTGTCTTCCCTTGGTTAACAATGGAAAAGGTAAACATCCCCCCACCCTGCCCCATTTTGTTTTGGGTCTGAACCCCTCTCACTTCTTTTCTTTTTCTATCTGGTTGCATCACCATCTTTGTGGGGGCACGCACCTCTCTGAGCCGCGCAGGTCTGGGACATCTTCTTTCTTTTTTTCACGAGGAGGTTCCAGGGATCAAACTTGGGTCCTCCATATGGTAAAGGGGAGCTCAATTGCTTGAGACACAGCCGCTTCCCCCCTCTCACTTTTGCAAAGACCTCAATTACACCCTTTCTCTTATTCCTTATCCCCTTTATCTCCTCAACCTCTGCTTCTCTACTGTGTCATTCCTACTGGCATATAAACATTTTAAATATTTAAAATATTATCCATCCAAAGCACACACATACAAACACCTTCCTTGATCCCATCAATCCCTTCCGCTTGCCTGAAAAGTTACCTGTACTCTCTTTACCACCCACTCAGTTCACGCCAATCCAGTTCCCACCACCACATCTGAGAAGCTTTTTTTTTTTTTGAGACTCAAATTCCACTTCTTTTTAAAAATATGGAACGCTTCACGAATTTGTGTGTCATCCTTGCGCAGGGGCCATGCTAATCTTCTCTGTATCGTTCCAATTTTAGTATATGTGCTGCCGAAGCGAGCACTCTGAGAAGCTTTTTACCAAGGTCACCAATGACTAGAGTGATCTTATAATTTATCACTTAACATTTCTAATCTAGAGCTCTGTGACACCAAAGGCACCTGGTTTTCCTGCTACTGGTTGCTCAGTCTCCCTGATCTGCTCATCTGAAATCTGGAATGCCGCAGAATGTGGCTTTGACTTTCCTTCCTTCTCTGTCTTTACTACTTCTCAAAATGATCTCATCCAGTTCAAGGACTTTAAAAACCTCCATATGCTCACAATTGCCAAATCTACCTCTTTAGTTGGGCCCTTTGCCTACCGAGCATTCCACATATATGTCCAACAGGCAAAAGTTAACATGACTAAAACAACTACCCACCACCCCAAAATATGTCTCCATACCATGTCTTCACCATCACAGACAACAGCACCATTATCCGCCCAGTTGCTCAGGCCAAAAACCCAGGAGTCATCCTTAATAATTCTCCTCCTTCCATCCACCATGCAAATCCACTAGCAAGCTCTGCTGGCCATTCCTCCAAACACATTCCCAATCTGACAGTTTGTACCATCTCCTGCTAAACCCAGGTCCAAGCCACCATGCTATCTCACCTGGCTTTCCCAACAGATACCTAAATGCCCCCCAACTTCTACAATGCCCCTAAGCCCACCCTCCAGCAGCCAGGGGAGGGGCAGCAATCTGTCTAAAGCACAAGTCTCTAAAGCCCTAAACCTGGAATGAACTCTACTCTCTAAGGAATCCGGCTCCTGGCCACAATTCTATGTGTAATCTCTCATACCTAACCATAGGGAATTACAAAGGATTTCTCTGGCGGGCCTCACGGGAGAAAACCATCCCCCACACCAAACGGGCGCAGACAGTATGCTGCAGTGTCCAGGGGAGCTGCCATCAAGGTTCAGGCCCCGATGGCCCGCGCCCTTCTGCTTACTGCTTTCTCAGCCCAAGCACCTCCAATCAGAGGCCTTCACAACAGGGCCCTCAGCCCAGGCCCACCCAAGGCAGCTCTACTGAGAACCCCTTATCCGGGGACGGGAAAGGCCTTGAAGACACTCTTCTCCCTCTGACTCAGTACCCAGTACTTTCCACTCCCAGACCTTTCCCCTCTCCCTATCCTCAACTCCAGGTCCAGGAAACAGCAGGAGCCTTTTGTTCAGGGCTCCTGGCAGTGAGATGATGCCCTGTCTGCACTAAACCACCCAAGCCTCACCTGACACTGTTCCGTGGGGTGCAGGTGCTTCCACCTGGGCAGTCTCTGGCTTATGCTATCATAGTAAGTAATTAAAGGTTTGTCTGTTCTTTCCATTTTGGCTAGCCTTAACTGACTGCTTCTACACCTGGCAACTCAGTCCTCTCCAGCTCGGCTCTTGCCAACCTTGCCACGGGCTACAAATCCTACTTTATCTGTTCCCATCCACCTTTGTAGCTAATCTTTCTGCACTCTCCCCATCACTTAGTCCACTTAAATCACAATCACCTTTTTCTTTCATGTCCTTCAATATTTCAAGCTTATTCCCATCTCATGCGCCTTCACTTGATGCTCCTTCTACTTGGATGGTCTCAGTCTCAAACTTTACACGGCTCCCTCCTTTACCTGTTTATTTAATGATGTGTTTCATTACTTGTCACACACACAACATAAAGTCTATCAGGACAGGGACCTTGCGTGTCTTCCTTGGCACTGCATTTCCGAAGGCTGGAAAAGTGCCTGGCGTGTAAAAGATACCCCATAAACATCTAATGAATGATTGATTAAAAGCTGGAGTTCATCAGGGTCAATACCACCACTGAAAGAACGGGCAAACTCAATAGCATGGAAGTCGGAGAGGGGAAGAGCAAGTCATATTTAAAAACAGTAAAATGGTTACTAAACTTTACCCGATCCAGCCTAGTCCAGCCACAGATTTTAAAACCCTTCTCAGCTGATGCGTCGTTCTGGTGTGGTCTGTGCAAGGCAGAGTATATGGCTCTCCAGTTCAGCTGACCACACTAATTCTTCACAAAAGACTCGTATGCAATTGTACATTTACATGTTTTAGGTTAAATTTTAATTCACGCAATAGCAACAAGAACAAAAAAGCTTAATTAAAAGCATGGCCATGGTAAATATATGTTCTTCTTTTAGCTCCTTAAAAAAAAAAACAAAAACGAAGCATATATTCATTTAGCTCAAATAAACCCTAATTTCCAAACTCAGAACCAAAGTTTAAACCAAAAAAAAAAAAAAACAAGAGCAGCAACAACAACAAACCAGGGAAACCTAAGATAGCCAAGAATTTAAGCCCTATTGTTGTATCATATAGTAAGAATTATTCCTTCTTTGGAGTTAATTTTTCAAATTACTTCATTCCCTCAATCTGACTCAAAGTTAACAAACTTCATTTCAAATAACTAGTATATATATTTTGAATTGGATAATAAGGAGACTGTATGGTATCACAGAGGGGACCCAAAACTAGGAATCAAGAAATCAGGGTTATGGACCTGTTCTGTCACCAAACGACTCAAACAACTGGAGCTCAGCATTCCGTGGCTTTAGGATTGGACATGGAAACACATAATCCCAAAATAGATGAACAAACCTAATACTGCAC
This sequence comes from Tolypeutes matacus, assembly GCA_026826555.1. Taxonomy (NCBI): domain Eukaryota; kingdom Metazoa; phylum Chordata; class Mammalia; order Cingulata; family Chlamyphoridae; genus Tolypeutes; species Tolypeutes matacus. The sequence goes on along the minus strand of JAKSZT010054342.1, from coordinate 679,119 downwards.
TTTATTACTAACACAGAAATTTACAAAAGGGAGGCCATGGGACATGAGAACGCTTTCCAGATCTAATGAGAAAATACACCTAAAACTATAAACACTGGAACTACAAAGTTCTGCCCTACTGTCAGCTCACTAAAGGCAGGTACACTCAAAGCAGGATTCCAACTGGCCCATTTTAAACTTCAATTTAACCTTAATAAGAACAACAGGTATCTTCCCCATGACACTCCTTTCCTTAGGGTAAGCAGCACTTACAAGGAAGAGTCTACAGAGTTTAGACAGACAAGAATACACAGAACAGGGCAAAGAGCAGTTTGGTTTATCTTGGTTTGTAATGCCTTGCTTTATATTTCATGAAAAATATTTGCTTTGGAAAAGGTAGTTTATTTTAATCCATTTTATTTCTCAATTGCCTTTTCCAAAACAAGTATTTTTCAATGGAATATAAAATAAAGCTTTACATAGCAGGATACCCCTAGGCTGAGGAGACCAAACAAAAAACAAAACCACTATACAAATGTGAAGCATTTAATAGGTCTGCCAAATACAACTCTTTGTATATATCTCTGTAAGAGCTGAGCAACATACACAAAAGGCTAAAAAACCAGCACGGCAAGAGGCTCTCTAAAACGCTGCGATGCTGACATTTCAGGCCCGGAACGTGAGTTATTAAAAGCAGCACGAGAGGCGCTCTCCCGGCTCCTAGCAGGTGCACGCCTCCCAGCCCTGACTACCACAAACATCCAGAGCTGGGCTTGTGGGGTCCAGGCAACCAGACCCAAATCCATCTTGTGCAATTTCCCCCATGTGGCCCATTATGTGAATTAAAGAAACCAACCAGTGATTCACTGTCCAAGATCAGAAATAGCACACAAATGGGTAAAAAGACGTAGCAAACAGAAACCCAAGATAAATTCCCACGATAATCCAGCAAATAAAAAAACTGTGCAGGAAATAGCAAAATGGGATGGCACCTCAGTGCACTGTTACTGCATGACATACACCTCACACCTCCTCCCAGGTCAGAGAAGAAAGTCCATGTGGCCTCTGATTTGCATCTTACGCACAGCCCATGCTGCCCAGGTCCATCAAATGCCTTAATTCTTGAATGGGACTTCCAAGCAATGACCAGTGAGGCCATCCGAGAAAGATGACCAGGAAGCCTTGCCACCGCCCATAGCTCAGTTTTAACAATCAATAGCATTTCTTAAGTTAAAGTGCAAAGAATTCAGTCTTCAAATTCAAGTATTTTATAGCACACCTCACTAATTAGAAGAGACAAAAGACTGAATCCACAGTTTCCTATTGGTACAAGTAAAACTTAGAGATTATTTCTTAACAGTTTAGTCCTCATTGTTTTTACTGTCCTCAAGACACCCTATTGGAAAGAGTATAAAGATACAAATTTTTAGATGGCAATCTGACATATTTTATCAAAAATTAAAATGTGCATGTACTCTTTGATCCACCAATCCCATTTTGAGGAATCTATCTTATAAAATTTATGGGTGCAAATATAAAAAATACTCATGGCAGCATTTTTGCAAAGATGAACAACCATACATGCTGATTAATATATGGGATACTACACAAAAAATAAGCTGGACCTATATGTGCTGATGTGTAGAAAATCTTAAGATATTTTGTTCACTGAGAAAAGCAAGCGGCAGAACAAAATGTATAGTAAAAATATATTTATTTAAAGGAAAATGTGCGCATGTATGTATGTGAATAAATGCACAGAAAAATGGTCTGAAAGGATTCAGACCAAACTGATGACAGAGGTTACTCTCTGGGAAAGGAGAGTAGATAAATATGTGTGCGATGGAGAAGGCCAGGAGGGGAAGGGCAGTTTTGAAGAGGGGCATCCCCTTTTTACTCCATTCGCATCTGTACTATTTAAATGTTTAAGTCAGGCATATACAACACATTTGTTCTTTATAGAAAATAAGAAAGATTAATGACAAATTCTGTCTAAACTCTAGAATCACTTAGAGAGGATGTTTTAAATAGTAAAAGAAGTAAGATTGTTGACAGTCAAAAACATCCTTCGTAGACTTCACTCTTCAAAGGAATAAAGAAAATTGTGGGCAGCATCAATCAGCAGTTATAAATGCATATGACAGTGTTTCATGAAAGAATGAACATCATTCAAAGAACTAAAGGACTTGCATCTTACAACTTTAAGAACATAAAAGATACTGAAATCAAAAAACATTATTAAAATGATGCAATCATTCCAAGTGTCTCTTGGAAATACAATTTTAACAACAAATCCTATTACTTGGATACAAAATAGGCACTGTGTGGGCATGCTTTTTGGATTAAAAAAAAAAACAAAAAAAACACTGGCATAATAAAGAGCTAAACTGTGTGAAGTGTTTACTCTTACCTGTACATTTTCTTCTGTAACCTGAATTTCTGCAGTGTAAACATAATCAATTAGCATCCTCAGGGTCCAGCCGTCTACCTCTTTTATTCGAACTCTCTTTGCTCGGCTCTCACTCATCTCACCTAAAACACAAATGAGTAAGAATGAAGCTACCCGCAAGGAACAGCTGTGGGAATAACGGTAAGACCAGAGTTAGGTTGAGCTAACATTCTGCCACTCACTGTATCAAGTGGCAACTGGATCAGCCATTTTTTTGCAGGCCTGAAAAGCTTAGCTGAGCAGATTGTAAAATGTACTTGTCCTCCACTTGTACCTGAAAATCACATCACAACAAAGAACACGCCACGTGTCCAATGGCACCGTGGGCTCGAGAAGGGCAGGAATGCCCACGTGCATACGCGCAGCCTCTGCCCTCGGAGGGGGAGCACACCCCCAAGCAGGGAACAACGGGCAAAAAAGAATTCACAGGTGCTGAGGGACTGCGAGGAGAAGAGGAATCCTGAAAGGCTCAGTCAGCGGCAGGGGCTTCTTGCTCGAGCTCACCTCCTGCTCGTCAGCTACGGCAACTTCATCCAGAAGCCATCTTCGACTACCACTCATTTTGAAAGCCAGGTACCCTTCTACATCACAGCTATTGGGAAAGTGCTACAAGACCTCACTCCAAATTCCCAGCGGGCTAACGTAAGCGTTCAGGGATTCCTGCCTCTTGGAGAGAGGGAAGCAGAAAGAGAAGGGACTGGAGGAGAAAATCAGGTCTGAGCACCCACGTGTGGAAAGCATAGCCTGACCCAGAAACAGGGAGACTGCGAGCAAGTGAACGGTGTAGCGGGGGGAGGGCAGGAACTCAGTTAAAATCTGAAGCAGGGGTCTAACAATTAACTCTGAGTGCCATGGGCACCCTTAGCAAAAGGTTCTAAAATTCATAAGGTTTTAAAGATGAAAGCAGCAGCATGAAAAACAATGCCACCATCCAGCACCTTTACTTTAATCCGGCATCACCTGTTGGAAAAATGACACAATGGTCTCAAGATTTCTTGAAAGCTCATTTCTTTTTCAGATACAGCGCACCATCAGCAACAGTAAGCGATCAGAAAGCCTATGGGGATCCATAATTACACAAAACTCTTGCAAACACAAACCTTGAGAGGAGTGAAATAATAATAGTGAGGTACATTTAACTATGTGCTTCCCTGGAGGTTATCTCTGACAAGATCTCAGAAAGAAGCTGCTTTCCTAAGAGCTGAACTATCTCTGCTACTTCCAGGGTGGGGCACCTGTCCCTATTACAAGGGAAAGAGAGTTAATAAGAGCCTACAGGGCAGGGAGAAAGGGGAGTGGGTCATTGTCTGCTGCTACCATAAATGAGGTTGGTTTGTGTTTCCCTTACAGCAAGGTCAAGGAATATCGAAAAATAATTCCTCATCTGTACAGGTGGCACTTTCCTCTATCCCACTCTCTATAACGTGTGGACAGACAAAATTTGTATAATCTGGAAACTCCTCTGTGTCCAAAACTAGATCCTTTGGTGATACCCACCCAAAGGCTACAGCTAGCCACCTATGGTCCACTGTCACACACAAAGCCCTGCAGGGGCTGGGCCTAGAGCCCGATGCCTAGTTCTCAAGGAATATACTCCCACCTCAGGAATTAGGCACCATTTAGCACAGACAAAAACAAGTAACTAATTTATATATGCCTGGAAAATAGCCATCTGCCAAGACATTTAAAAAAATAGTACAGCTTTTGAAGTATTGCTGTAAGATGGACTTTTCTAATTCATATACTCCTTAAGGGTCATTTGCAATATTAATTATCTCCCCATAAAACTATATCTACTTCCAACAAATTCATTCTCAATCATACACTGTTTACAAATGTTTTAATCTTGATTGCTTTTTATATTAATTCACTGAAAACAATGACAAAAACAAAAAGCTTTCCATAGTACTGCATTAGTAGTACAAAAACTCCAGTAACTATTATGCATCAAAACTTATTTATGTCTATCTTTAGTTGTAACATATTACCTTAGCTACTGCCCTTTGCTGTATTTACAGATGAAATCTTTAAACAGTCTGGCTTTGTGAGATTTATTTTTATAATGCATTTTAAAAGATATCCAATGGTACTGTACAATTTACTCTGCACCATTTGTGACTTCCCATAGTCTTTCTACTATTTAGAAGTCTTCAGTGTCTATGTTTTGATCCTGCAGAATTCTGCAGCTGTATGAGAATACCCACAAATCTGAGCCCTCCTTGACTCTCCCCTCTTCCTGCTCCTCTCATCCCCCATCATTCTCCACAACCTGGAGATTTAACTCAGAAAGATCTCGGATCAGTCCCCCGCCTTCTCCACACCCCTTCTGCTGCTGTGCTCACTGGGGCGTCCCTCATCCCCTGCCAGCACCACTGCAGCAGCCTCCAAATTCTCTTCCTGCCTCCAGCCTTGAGTCCACAAACTTGACAATGGTGGCCAAAATCCTCCAGCTGTTGCCCATTACCCAGGGATCAAACCCAGGCAGGGCTGTCTAGCCCCGTCTGTCTCTCTCGCGTGCGCTCGCTCACTCTCTCAGCCTTAAAATAAACTAATAAAATGGCAAGCCATTTCTTACCATGAGGCCTGTGTCCTCTGTCTCCCCGTCCGCCTCACTCCCCAAGCTAATCGCCACACATCTTTCAAGATTTAACCAGAACCTCTCCAGGAGATCTTTCCTATTGTTCCCCAAGCCTGGGTTAGGCCCCAACCCTGGGTACGCTTGGGAACCTTGTGCAAATCCATCCTGCCATGACCACTGTTTACTCTGAGCACCCTGAGCACAGGGGCCCCATCTTTCTACTCACTGTATCCCATAATTCCTGGCATACAGAAGACGCCTAATGGAAATCTGGTTGGATGAAGGAATGACTATATGAATGAAAAATAAAACAAGTGCCAATTTAAAATGTAGCATCTTCACTTAACACAATTAATGACGTTTAAGGTGGTCTTGAACACAGGTATTCTAGCAACAAAGGATTTAGGCCAACACACACGTATCAACCTCCCACTGTAATTCCAACCTGAGCTACGGACTTTTACTACTGAACACTTCACCGTCTCTACTTCTTCACAATTGTAAAAGCGTAAGGACATATGTAACTAGAAACATTTCCACCTCAAGTACCTTAAATGCAGGCTCCCAAAGCCCAGCACAAACTGGTAATTTCATTTACCCACTCTGAAGTCCTAAAAAGTTAATTAGTTTATGGAAGAAAAACCCTAAGATCGATTTCAATTTTAAAAATTCTATGATTCCAATTTCAGTTATTGCTTCAAATACAAAAATATCTGAAAAAAATATAAAACTATAATACAGAAACTTTTATTATGCAGAAACCATTAAGAAGTGAATGACAAATTTACAGAGACAGTCAATAAATGAATTTTATTCCATTACATCTCCAGTTCCACTTGTCATCTACTCTAATCATCACTGCCCTTTTGTTCATCTTACTGCTGGACTGTAAAAAAGCTACTGGCACACAAACACTCTCAGTCGGGTAAGCTGACCTGAGTGCCCACACCAGCCACTCTCTGTGGAGCCATAGTAGGAAACTCCCAATTCCACAACTATGCAAAGGACACATGGTAATTGCTAGTTTTTGAGTGGTCTGGGTAACTTCTGGGAAAGGCTTCCTAAAGAAAAAGAGAGAGACAGCCCTACGCCTTCCTCAAGAGGTGGGGTTCACTCTCATAGGCATTTTGTATCCCAAAGGGGCACCAGCCTTAGAATAAAATATTTATTCAAAGATAACAGGGTATAGAGACAAAAGGAAGTAGTTTCCTGCTGAAATTCTCAGACTGCAGATCCAATCATGCCTGCTGCACAGCCTACTTTCCAATTAGGCTAATACACTTCCTGTTTAAACCAGTTTGAGCAAAGCTTTTTGCTACATGCAGCCTAAGGCATTCTAACTTCTGCTCTTCATTTCATCTTCCTAACATTCACTAATATCAGTTATCTTTTCTTTATTGTCTTTTTAACCTTACTTCCTCTCTGCAACCTGAATTGCGAGGACAGAGACATGTCTGTTTTGTTCAACTCTATAGGGACATATCTGCTATCACTGCACTGCGCTTTACTGTGCTTCAAAGATACTGTGTGTTTTACAGATTGAAGGATTGTGGCAAGCAATCTGCGTCATTTTTCCAACAAACGTGCTTACTTCACGTCTGTGTGTGGACAGCCAAAGCCTAATCCAGAGTAAGGCCCTAACTCTCTTCAGTTTATGAAGGCTGAGAGAGGCGAGGAGCTGCAGAAGGAAAGTCTGAAGCCAGCAGAGAGAGAGTGGACCATGAGGTAAACGGGAGAGAAACCGTCTCCTTGACATCAAGTGCACGGTGAAGCAGCAGGTGCGGATGCAGAAGCTGCAGCAAGGATCACTGTTAACAGTGGCTACACTAAGCCACAGATTTCAGTGTAGACAAAACGGCCTTCTGTTGAAGATGCCCCCTAGGACTTTCCTAGCTAGAGAGGAGAAGGCGATGGCTGGCTTCACAGCTTCAAAGCCCAGTCAGGCTGGCATTCCTGGTAGGGGCTAATGCAGCTGGTGACCTGAAGTTTAAGCCAGTGCTCATTTACCATCTGAAAATCGCCGGGTCCTTAAGAATTATGCTAAATCTTCTCTGCCTGTGCTCTCTAAATGGAACAACAAAGCGTGGATGACAGCACATCTGTTTACAACATGGTTAACTGAAATTTTAAGCCCACTGCTGAGACCTGCTGCTAAATAAAAGATTCCTTTCAAAATATTACTGCTTGTTGATAATGCATGTGGCTGCCCAAGAGCCCTGATGGAGATGCACAATGGCATTAACGCTGTTTTCATGCCTGCCAGCACAACATCTGCTCTGCAACCCAAGTCTTATTATTGAAGACATTTTGTAAGGCTATAGCTGCCATAGATAGTGATTCCTCCAGTGGATTTGGGCAAAGTCAACTGAAAACATTCTGGAAAGAATTCACCATTCCAGATGCCATTAAGAGCATTCAGAATTCATGGGAGAAGACCAAAATATCAGCGTTAACAAGAATCTGGAAGAAGTTGATTCCAATCCACACGGGTGACTGGAAGGTTTCAGTGGAGGAAGTAACTGCAGATATGGTAAAAACAGCATGAGAACTATAATCAGAAGTGGAGCCTGAAATGTGATTGATTTGCTGAAATCTCATGGTAAAACTTTAACGGATCAGGAGCTGCTTCCTAAGGATGAACAACAAAAGTGGTTTCCTGAGACGGAATCTACTCCTTGTGAAGGTGCTACGAACATCGCTGAAAAGATAACAAAGGATTTCAATTATCTCTTCAACTTGGCTAAAGCAGCAGCAGGGTTTGAGAGGACTGAGTGCAGTTTTGAAAGGAGGTCTACTGGGGGTAAGATGCTATCATCGCATGCTACAGAAAAAGCTCTTGTGAAACAAAGAGTCCACCAACGCGGCAAACTCCTTTATTGTCTTATTTGAAGGCACTGCCACAGCCACCTCAACCTGCAGCAGCCATCGACATCGCGGGAAGACCCTCCACCGCCAAAGAGATTTCGACTTGCTAAGGGCTTAGACGGTGGTCAGCACTTGCTAGCAACAGTGTATTTTTTAATTAAGCTATGCACATTGTTTTTGTAGACACATGCTATCGGACACTTGACAGACTACAGTATACTGTAATAATAACTTTTATTTTATTTTATTTTATTTTTTTAAGATTTTATTTATTTACTCATCTATCCCCCCCTTGCTGCTTGTGCTCGCTGGATCAGCTAACCACGCCGTGCGGGCGGGCCTGCCCTCACCAGGAGGCCCCGGGAACTGAACCCGGGGCCTCCCATATGGTAAACGGGAGCCCTACTGATTAAGCCACAGCCGCTTCCCTAATCATAACTTTTAAATGCACTGGAACACCAAAAACTTTGTAACTTGCTTTATTGTAATAGTCACTTTATTGCTGTGGTCTGGAACCAAACTCACAACATCTCTGAGCTATGCCTAGGATGATGCCCAGCACATGGAGGACGGCCAATGAAAGAAGGAATCTTGGTTAGAGAAATATAATCTTGCACACAACTTTAAAAAGCCTAACTTCTTAATCACGCAAATACTCTACTTTTTCCTATCAAATTCCCCTTATAAAAATTATATTCAATATGACAAGAGAAATCATCAAAAAGCATAGAAAAAGAGAGTAAAAGTAAAATTTTAGTATTTCTTGCCAGATATAAGAACTCTTAGTCTGTGGCACCAAATGAATCACAAATGATTTGTTCAACAAAAAGCTTTTTAAATACCACACTTGTTATAAAAAACACAAGAATCCAACTTGACATGGTCTTTCCCAAGCACAGGCGAGCCGCCCGGCCTCACTCTAAAGAGGCCCATACTTCACAGAGCGAAAGCTGTGACTACATCACAGAACTGCTTTTCACCTCCCTCTCTAACCAAATACTTGGAACTACTATGAGTAACAGAATTCTTTTTTAGGTGATACAATTTGAATGAAAAAACCCACCAAAGTGTACGGGAGATTAAAAACAAGGGCCGAGAAAGGACACACGAATACCGTCTGTGTCCTGCCGTGTGAGCGCGAGGAACTGAAGGGCAGGGCCGCACTCTGCCAGCACACGCTGCTGCTCGCCCACTGAGCAGGAGAGCATAAACACATGCAGTGTTTGCTGGAACAGAGGCATCCAAAGGTCTACTCAATGGCTTCAAGATAATTTTTACAATAAAATTGGGCTTCAGACCAAGAAAAACAGATAAAGAATTAACTGACTCATATTCTGGCAAATACGTAAAAGAATACACTTACACTAAACCACCCAGACCGAATCTCCATGTCTTCTTTACCTAATTCCTGGCAAACTGTGGACTGTACAGTGGATTCAAAAGCAGAAAACAGTACAAAGATTGCCATAAAGGTAAATAGCGTCTATTGCTGGAGAACCATAAAACTCTTAATAAGCACATGAAAAGATGCATTAGGGAAATGCAAATTAAAAGCCAAAATGAGATGCCATTTCACACCCACTAGAATGGCTATAATAAAAGACAGATAATAACAACTGTTACTTGAGGATGTAGAGAAATGGGACCCTCATTCATTATTGGTGGGAATATAAATTGGTGCAGCCTCTCTGGGAAACAATTAGCAGTTTCTTTAAAACTTAAATATAAATTTACTATATGATCCAGCAATACTGCTCTTAGGCCTCTACCTAAGAGATACAAAAATTTATGTCCAGGGGAGTGAGTGTAGCTTAGTGGTTTGGGCGCCTGCTTCCCAAATACAAGGTCCCGGGTTCAATCCCCAGTACCTCCTTAAAAAAAAAAATTAAGATGTCCTCATTTGGGGAGCAGATGTAGCCCAGTGGTTGAGCACCTGCTTCCCATGTACGAGGTCCTGGGTTCAATCCCCAGTACCTCCTTAAAAAAAAAAGAAATTCATACATATGATCTCATTTAAGCCTCCCAAATATCCTATGAAGCAGGTAACAGCGCCACTCCATTTCCAGTGGAGAAACTGAAGCACAGACTGATCAAGTGAGTAATTCCGACAATGAAGTGGCAGTAAATACAGTGTCACCTGAGAGAAGGCCGCCTAGAGGGGACCGCATATCATTATGGAATTCCCAAATCAGACCAGTGCAGTCCAGCCTGAGTCTTCCTCTTACACGCCTAGAGACTCTCTTTTTAAACAGGGTCCGGGAGTAATAAATAAGACGTTAACCAAGAGACTGAAGTGAGCCCCAACACATAAAGATCTGACCAGGCCCACTTCATTAGGATGAACTTTTCAAAGCAGCGTCAGCTGAAGGCACTCTCCCAAACTATTCCCACACGCTCTGCTCCAACTCCTGCTTTCCTTCCCACATTTCCAATTATTTAACTCTGTTCAGAAACAGCTGAAAAGTGAGGGCACCTCCAGGGCCCTCTACTCCTGAGACACACCCCAGAAAGCCCACTCTCTCCACACTGCCTCCTGCTCACCATCCTTATCAGTGTAAATCCCTCACATCCATTAAGTTTCAGGGAACGCCAGACCCTCTTCTCATAAGCACTTCCTCCCACGCACTGCTGCCCATCACAGCCTCCACTGTCTGTATCCCTATTCCTGGCACACAGGTCTTCAGTGTACTATTACTTAGTTAAAGCATGCACATCTCATCTCCTCAACTATACAACAAGCTCCTGGGGCAAGGGAGCATGGTTATGTGGCCTGTGTATTCCTTGCACTTTCTAGCAAAATGTTTGCTAAAACAGGAGGCACTTACTAGTCACCAAAGTATGAATAGCTTTGTATTTTTGTGTTTTTGTGGTTTTTTTGTACAACAACATTTATATTTATATTTATAGGTATTTTCTGTTTGTCCTACCATACCTTAAGATAATCATTGAAGAAATAATAACTTAATTTCTTTGTGCGGTATTAAATATTTAATTTTAAGAACAAGGTTAAGGGGCTTTAAGTTTAGTGGACATAAATGAATTCTTTTGCGGAAGTACGAAAATCATTCTACATATTTTTATAGGCAGTTGCCTGAGTAAAATCTAATCTTGTGGAAAACCATCCTACTTTCTTATAATTCCAAAGTAAAGGACATTAAACAGCTCTTTCTTCACTGTAAACAATGGATGAAGCAAATATGACAAACATTTGAAAAAATACAAAACACTAAAAGTACTTTCCTTTTCCCAAAATAGTGAAGGGCCAAAAAACGGTTATAAATGGGGGGGGGGAGGAGGAGGGATGAAATGAACCTATAAATGTAAACATAAATGTAAAGGTGAAAAGTTGAGCATAAGATTGCGAGTATGTGTACTTGTTTACTGATCACAGCAAGGCAAATCACACATGAGGAGGAATATGGAACAAAACAAAAGTGGTTTCTCCCATTACAATGTTTAATTTCATAAAAATGAAATATCAATAACGAAAATGTGAAAGGAAAGAAAAGATGAGATCTGTGTACATTACAAAAATACCCGTAACTAAAATGTTTCATACCTGTAAACATGGCATGAAAATAAGGGCTGCAGGCAGCCAGCACCACTCTATGAGCAGAGATTTCCATGTCTTCCGCCACAATTGTGACATCGCACAGCAAATTCTGACTGTTTACAAAGCAGAGAGGAGAAAAAATTTAAGATGATACCAATAATAAATGTACTGAACACCCGGTACAAAAATATTACAGCAGAAGCCCACTTCTCTGAAGCTGAGACTAACTAAACCTGCCAAGCATCAGAACGGGATCCCCTAAACACAGAGCACGCAGAAACGACTCACGACAAGGGCCAATGTTCCTCACTCAGAACCTTGCCTTTATTTAACAGAGAAATCTTTCCACACTGATTACTGATTTTTCAACCTAAAGGAGATCACTGGCAGCAAACCACCAATGAACTGTAAAAGGGAGGTTGTTTGAATTGAGAACAAAAATGGTAAATGTGACAGATAATAGTCGGACATTAAGATGAAGTAAAAATAACACTCACAGAAAACTAAATTGCGTCAGAGTACAAAAAAAAATGACTGTGGGTCATTGAGCAAAAGTAAAATTATATTCAAATATGTTCATCACCTGCTGCTTAAAAGGTATTTGAGCATTTGAAGTTTAATCAGTAACATACTACCAATACAAAATATTGCAATCCCCAAGACCAGAAAATATTACCATATATAAAATTAAAAAGCATTTTGTTACCTTAAAACAAACCAATTTATTCAGCAACCATAATTATACCTCCAACTGCAAAATATTCTTTCTAATTCAAAAACATGTAGTGAGCACTTTTTACATGTTACATGTGGTGCTAAATCAGGCTCTGCAGCTAAATTAAGAATGTCACAGACTATCTTTTGGGGCAAAAAAAAAAAAAAAAAGGTTGCTGATGCTTATTCCTGAACAAGCAAGAGTGTTCAGCGTCTAAAACCTGCTGACAGTTAGGACCACGTTCACGGTGGCTGTGGCTGAAACAGGTGTGGCGAGACCAGAAGCCCTTTCCACACCTCAAATCTGAGTACTGTGTCGTGTACATGTGTAGAGTGCTCTTGGGTCACTCTTCCCCTCACCCGCCAACGGGGACGCCCACTTCCTACCAGGATGGTCGACGGCTTCTGCAACTTTCTGGGGACTTACAGGCAACACTTGTACAAGCGTCACCACGTTATAGAAGTTTTCCTCTTCTCTACGCTGCTTACAAACTCGTTCCTGCCAAGCTCACACCAGCATCAATTCCCAGGAGCACGTGGCCCCAGTGATGACTGCAGCCCAGCGCCTCGCTGCGGAAGAGCTTGCTGTGCCGTGGACTGGACTGCCTCGTGGGTGATACCGAGCTCACACTGGCATCTATTCCCAGGAGCACAGGGCCCCAGCGATGACTGCAGCCCAGCGCCTCACTGCAGAAGAGCTTGCTGTGCCGTGGACTGGACCGCCTTGTGGGCGATGCCGAGCTCACACCGGCATCTATTCCCAGGAGCACAGGGCCCCAGCGATGACTGCAGCCCGGCGCCTCACTGCAGAAGAGCTTGCTGTGCCGTGGACTGGACCGCCTCGTGGGCGATGCCGAGCTCACACCGGCATCTATTCCCAGGAGCACAGGGCCCCAGCGATGACTGCAGCCCGGCGCCTCACTGCAGAAGAGCTTGCTGTGCCATGGACTGGACCGCCTCGTGGGCGATGCCGAGCTCACACTGGCATCTATTCCCAGGAGCACGTGGCCCCAGCGATGACTGCAGCCCAGCGCCTCGCTGTGGAAGAGCTTGCTGTGCAGTGGACTGGACCGCCTCGTGGGCGATGCCAAGCTCACACCGGCATCTATTTCCAGAAGCACAGGGCCCCAGTGATGACTGCAGCCCAGCGCCTCGCTGCGAAAGAGCTTGCTCTGCCGTGGACTGGAGTCCGCCTCGTGGGCGATGCCAAGTCAGCGGCTCACAATGCTGTAGGAGACGCCAGGTAGGTTCCGCATGAGTCATAAAAGGTGGCCCAACATCACTAATCTCGTAATTTCTTCAGATTAGTGTGGAGAACTGATAAATCTACCGTCTGCTCTGAGAGTATAAACTCACTCTGCAATTCCATGAATTCCACAGGTTCACAAATAAACAAGGTGGGAGAAGTCAGTGGTGTTTTCAGGAAGACACTATGCAGGAGCTTTATCTGCATGTTTTATTTCATTTAATCCCCACCACAATCTTTTGAAATATTCTTATTATTTCAAACTTAAAACTGGGGAAACACAATCATGAGATGAATAACCTTCCTAAAGTTCCCCAATTAGTGGCAAAGCCAGGATTCAAATCCGTGGAGTCTGACTCCAGACCTCTTAACCACTAAACAAAGCTGTGTGGCTTTAAAGATTAAAGCTTTAACGTGTTAAAGTTCGAATAAAACATGGGCTAGAAATTATAAATAAAATATTTATTATTTGACATACTATATACTAGAAACTACCTCTTAAGTTCTACACATAAGTTATAAAAGGCCTGATTTTAGTGGAATTCTAGCACTACCTCTACAGAATATGTAGAAAATCCAAATAAAGTTTATTTACTCATTTGACAAAGCAGAGCCCATAAGAGAGCTAGTGGAAAAAACTGTTGCTGCAACAATTAAAGGATAAAGTGGAAAGCACCATAATAAATAGCATCTAAATCAGACTGGGGGTCAGAAAAGTCTTCCTTCAGCTACTGACATTAAAGCTGAGTTCCAAAAGCAAGAAAGGGTTAGGATCTAAAGGGAGCAAGAGAACCCAAGAGAACAGTCTGGGCTGTGGTGTGGAGACCTGAAGCAGGAAAGCACAATGGGCAACTGTGGAATAGTAAGAGCAGAGAGAGAGAAGGAGGAAGCAAAGGCGAGGAAGGGTGAGAAAAATGTCAGCAGAGTTTGCACGGTCTCTCCAGAAGAGGGTCATCCAGATTTTTCTATTGTGGCCAGGGGATTTGGATATAACTCAAACATGAGTCAAGAGCATCTTTATGCCAATTCTCCTTTTGTCAGAATCCTTTCTAGTGCTCCAATTTCATGAAGGAACTTAAGTGGAATTACACTTGAATACCTCAAAATCATAATTAATTATATTCACCTTCAATTACAATCACTCACTGATCCCAACCTTCTAGCATAGCACATGCTGGCTGTCACATAATTAGCTCAGTCTAACTGGTTTATTAGTTCATGTTCGTTAACAAATAAGGTTAAAACATTGCCAAAATATCATGTAGGCACACCCTGGGTCAGGTCGCTATGGCTTCAAGGGCCACATTACAAATCAAGAACATATTTAATTTCAGTGTTCAACTTTTACTGTCTTTTTATCTCCAGCAATAACAGACTTTAAAACAGCACATGAAATCGAGAGAGATCTTTCCACTAGTCTGTGTGCCTTAAGTCTTGTCCTTACTACTTTTCAAATATGCTTACAAGAAGGAAAACGGCTTCTGGGTGAGGTGGAGAGTGCTAAGGACAAGAAGACAGCAATATAAGTATGAGAAACTTGTTTTAGCAGCCCATGCCCAGAGTCTTGCATGGTGAGTTTCAGAGTTTATATTCCTATTGTTTGACAATTAATAAGGAAATGGGCTGTAGAAGGAAAAGGATTTCGGAATAATGGAATTTTTTTTTTTTTTTTTTTTTTGAGGTACTAGGGCTGGGGTACCCAGGACCTTGTGTGTGGGAAGCTGACACTCAACCACTGAGCCACATCGGCTTCCCTGAGTTGATTTTATCGTTTGATTTGCTTGCTGGTTTTTTTTTTTTTTGTCTTTTCAGGAAGCACCAGGAGCCGAACCTGGGACCTCCCATGTAGGAGGCAGATGCTCAACTGCTTGAGCCACACTGCTCCCAGAATAATGGAATTTTTAGAAATTTTTAGTAAAGTTTGCGTTTATTCATTAATTCATCAAACATGCAGAAAGTGTCTAGTAGGCACTACGATACCACAATAATAAATAAGATAATGTCTCCAAGAGCCTAGAGTTTACGGTCCAGGTGGGAAGAGAGACAAGGTAAAGGGTCAGGATTATTGAGATGGGACAAGTGTGGGGTGTTTAGGAAAGCACAGGAGAGGCCGAGCCCAACCCTAAGGGAAGGCTCCAGAAAGGAAGTCACTTTTAGACTCAAATCTAAAGGAAAAGAACAGCAGCTAGACAGGCCTCAGGTAAAACTTAAATGGTACAGAAAAAAGAAAGGTACTCTGTCTCCTAAATGAAACAATATGAAATAATGAAGGACACAATTAACATATCCTTTTCAGGAAACAAACTGCTCTGAAAAGGAATGAAATATGCTTGAACAGGAGACGGGTATGGCTCAAGAGGTTCGGCGTCCGTCTGCCGTGTGGAGAGACCGGGGTTTGATCCCCGGTGCCTCCCGGTAAAAAAAAAAAAAAAGAAATATGCTTGAACATACTAGAACATCCTTTGTTTCTGGATAGAAAATGAGTGAATTTCATGTGACTAACAAAACATCATTGCTTTTAAAATACAGTGTATATATTCTTAAAGTAAAATGTGCCATCAGGCGCTGAGATTTCAAAAATAGTTATTAGTTCTATGAAACAAGAATTTACTTTCTACTGGCAGGAGGGGTGGTTGGGAGATTACTTGGCATCTGTCTACCTCTTTTCCTCGGGTGCCAGGGAAATCTGGAGATACTTCCTGCCACATGGAGGAGAATGAGAGGAATACTCAAGGTGCCAGCCTGGCGAGATCAGTCGTTAGCCAGAGGCCACTGGGCAAACACAAATCAGAGGATGGGAACCTAGAAAGAGCAAGGAGAACAGCACGGGCTGTGGCATGGAGACCGGAAGAAGGAAAGCACAACAGGTAATTGCAAAACATCAGGAAGATGAATGTCAGGTGTCAGGATAAAGAAACAAAGCAGGTCGAAAGCTAAGGAAATGAGAAACTGGTCTGGAGGCAGAGGGCTGAGCCAGATGTGGAGATGCGCTCAGGATACAACCTCGTTGGCTCTTGGGCACAGAAGGGGGCGGGACAGGGAAATGAATGGATTTAAAGGTAAAAGCCTTCTGAGCGTCCATTTAAATTAATCATATTTTACCCGACCTCCTATAACTGGCACTGTCACTTAATAGACAAGGCAGATGCAGCCTGGCTAGAAAGTCAGTAACGTCGACAAGCAACAGAACTCCACAAGGGTGTCCACTTGCCTGCCTTCTTTTTCTTCTTAAAACCATGATAGTAGGTAGCATCTTTGAATTTCTGTGGTACTTAAGTACAGGGAAAACGAAGACTTTAAGGTTTAATAAGTTTTGCTACCACAATCAGAGTCCTGAAAAACAATGGGTCCCTCAATGGACTCACACCTGCTGAGACTCTCAAAAAAGATAAGACACTCAATTTAAAAGTCACAGATAAACTTACTGCAGCAATGATTTAGAAACCTCTTTAAATAACTTTAGAAAGGGTCTCAGAAATAGAGAGTCTGTCATTCTCAGATAGTATTGAGATAGCAGAATAACAGTGAAAAGTCACAAACAAAACAAAAGCTTGAAAAAAGACACTGGGGAAATGAGCATAACTGAATATCTGAAGAGAAGGTAAGGTGACATCCAGACCTGAAAGAAAACCTAGTCACAGGTGGAAGAAGAAAAAATCAAAAGAATTAGAAAAAAAGTGATGGAAGATTAGAGACAGGGAAGAGATGATGGGGGTGGGCAGAGTAAAGAGATGAGGAGGCTATAGGATTTCAGAGGAAGAAGCTGTAACACAAAGATGAGTTTCTGAATGTGTGGGTGAAAATCATGACTACATAAAGGAATATGTAGAATTATGTACAAAGAAAGATTCCCCACTGAAAGTTTAAGTTGATGAAATAAATCATGAGAAGTAGATATTCTTGGCTATTAATAATTTTTTCAAAAATTGCCAAAGTTCATTCTGATTTTCTGATTTAAGAGAGAAATCAAACTAAAGTATCATGCTTGGTAGGTGTTCAGTAATGCAGAGGGAGGGAAGAAGAAAATGAGGTTGGTTTAGTAAATTCATTTACTACTATCCATTCTTTTCTTCACATTCTATGAAATATTTAATGATTCTATCCATGCTCAAAAGACCACTTAAATAGAAATCAATCACAAGTGCTTAAGAAACACTGTAGAATATTACCAATTAATTTGAGACTGTAGACTTCAAAACATCTCAAACTGTCTTTAATAAACAAGTCTGCTTTATTTGAGGATTCTTCCCAACTGGCCTGTCCCTCAAAGAATGTTTTATATTTTACTCTAGCACAATATGAAAAGAACCTGACAATATGCTATTAAAGAAAATATACAGGTTAGAGCAATAACCAAAAAAAAAAAATCATACTGTATGTAACTTTCTAAAATTCCTTTTTAAAACAGTGATGTAAAACTATGAAGAGAAAGGCAGACTCGCTTAAAGTTTGTTGTTTAAATCACTTGCCATCTAAGCAACAAAGCATAAATAACCAAAGAACAGCCACAACTCAAATTTTCCATAGACACACAATAATTTAATCTGAGTACTAATCTGGGTCCCTGACGTCTAAAAGTCCCAAAGGCGAAAATAATAACCATTCCATTAAGAGAGAGCGTCAGGCCCTTTTGTTTAAATATCTTCTGGAAAGTAACAACTGTCATGTAAATGAACTAAATATTTATGGCTTATGTGTAATATATAAATGAACATTTAAATTGCTTCATGATCTACCCTCACAGAAAAGTTTCAACTCCTAAATATAACTTAAGTATCAAAATTACCTACTGACCTTTCTTGTTCCCCTTGCCCCATCCAAGTCTTACTGCGCTTTCTTCAAGGCCCAGCCAGGGCCAGCTCTGGGGGCCGCTGTGGACAGAGCCTGTGAGAATCCTCTCCGGCACCTACATTTGCACACAATCTTCCACCACCTCACCCTCTTCTCTGAACAGGTCTCTGAAGTTCTCAAAACAGGTGAAGGGCAGGGGCCAAGTCTAACAGTGTTCTTGGATCACACACAGCCTTCTGGGCCTGCTAACTGATTTCAAAAGAGAGGCAGCTGCTTGCAAATACTTGGTAAATAAATTGTGAGAAGTAACAGCATAGTTTTATTGGAAATTTTAACGTGAAAGCAAATACTTTGAAACTATTCAAGCTCATATTGGACTGGGATATAGAGCTAGGCCTCTGGGCCTCCTGTCTTAAAAAAAAAATCCGTTAAAAAAAAACAAAGTAAAGAAAATGCCAAGTCCCTTCACTATAAAGCAACTTGAATTCTATAACGCAAGCCTTAAAAAAATTCCTATACCCTACCCCCATTCCAACCACACCTTAGACCAAACATAGCGCTAAGAAAAGTGACTTTACTCCTAAAATTTCAGCTTCTATCAGCCAAAGGTTCATAAAAACACCATCTAGCACATAGCTGGTATTTTACCACCTAGAGCCCAAGAGCCAAGTGGTGAGAACAAAGAAGTTCTCCCTTCCCAGAAGTCGGGAAACCACTCTCAGCTACCTTTCTTGGCGGCATGAAGTCAATGCAAGGACAGGAAATAATGGTTTCCAGCTGCATAAAGAATAGGCCTCTTCATAGATTTTTTTTTTATTATTATTAAAGAATTATTCAAATTATCTAAAAGGGATAAAGAGGAAGAGATTAACATTAAAAAAAAAAAGATTCCGATGAACCCAAAAGACAGTCCATTTTTTAAAACACTATCGGTTTGTGACTTCGTTAAAACAGTCCTGGTTAGAGAGCTGGCAGCCAGCACTCTGGCTACTCAAAGGCCATCGTCTGTTCTGAAAATCGGCGTCACCTTCCAGCCTGGTGACACACTATCTCCCGAAATGCTACAGCCCAAAAAGCATGGTGGTGCTATTCTGCTGGAATGTAGTTCACACCCGAAACGTGGCAAACAGAAGCATGAAGGCTAGAGCCAAATAATCCCTAGGAAGAGGCAAGGACACCCCAAGACTTACGTCAGAGTGCCAAGGAACCTTCCCTATCGTCCTGTTCACTCCCCGCATTTCATAGTTAAGCCTATAGAAGTAAAACAATTGGGGCAAGCCAGAGAGAGTCTCGAAACCCAGGTAATTCGCCTCAGGGGAGGGAACCCCAGGTGCGGCCTTCCCTGCAGTTTAGTGAGTCATGCCCCGGTCAGAGACGCACCCCACAACCCGAGCAGAAAGCCAAGACTATCCACAACCTATAAGAGCTGGGGGGAAAGGTGAATAGTCCCACTAAGTCAGTCTTTCAAGCAGGGATCCAGATATTTGTACACCGATGCTCACAGCAGCATTATCCACAATCGGCAAAAGATGGAAGCAGCCCGAGTGTCCAGCATCTGATGAATGGATGACTAACGCGTGGTATAGACACACGAAGGAACATTACTTAGCTGTAAAAAGGAATGAAGCGCTGACTCATGCCACAACAGAGACGAGCCTTGAAGACATCAGGCTGAATGGAATAAGTCACACACAAAAAGGACTAATATTGTATGATCTCACTGATAGGAAATAATTAAAAGAAGCAAAGTCACAGAGTCAGAAACGAGAATAAAAGCTACGAGGAGCCCGAGTGGGGGAAAGGGATAGGAAGTTCATGCTTAATTGTTCTAGAGTTTATGTTTGGGTGACGGAATAGTTTTGGTAATGGATGGTAGTGATGGCCGCACAAGGCTGTGAACGTAATTAACAGCACTGCACTATATATCTGAAGGTTAAAAGGGGAAATTTTAGGTTGTATGTATGACGCTAATTTAAAAAAAAAAACAAAAACAAAACCATAGTACTATACAAAACAGTCAACCCCAATATGGATTAGTTAATAGCATAATTACAATAATATTGCTTCATCAACTATAACAAAAAATGGGGGGTGGGGTATATGGGAATTCTGTATTTGCTGCTGGATTTGTCTGTAAACCTACAACTTCCCTAATGTGATTTTTTTTCAAAGACGGTCTTTCTAGACTTTTCAAAAAGGAAAGTCATTAAAGACATCTGTCTTAAAATAACCAGACTATTTTTTCTTCCATTTCTACTTGGTAACCACTGCATTTTACATTCTAAAAGTACTGTCACAAGAGAATTAAAAAACTAAAACAGCACAGCCAGACCTGTTGGAGCATCTTAGCTCTGTAGTCTCTCCAAGAAAAGATGACAACCTACATTTTTCAAATGTTGTCAGATTAGTAGGACTAAGAAGCAAACCAAACAATCCAATATACAGTTTAATTTTCTCTTGTCCCTCTCCAATCCCATTTTCAACCGGTAGCCAGTATGCTCTTTTCAAAACATAAAGCTGATCATGTCACATCCCTGCTTAAAACCCTCCAGTGGTTCCCCCATGGCAACTCCTGATAAACACCAAAACATATAGGACCCCACATAGGCTGCTCTCCCCTCCTCGTGCTGGTTTCCCGGGGTCACCTGCACTCCAGCCAGCCTTTCAGCTCCTCCGGTGAGGCCAGCTCCTCCCGCCCCAAGACCTGCACTGCTGGCCCCGTTCACTCCCACCCCCATTCCAACCGCATCTCCTTATAGCTACTTGACTTTCCGATCCCAACACAACTACTCCTTCCCTGACCGCTGCTGTCCACCTGCACTGCACTGGCAGCTCTCCTCTGCTGCACTTATTATCACTAAAATTTACAGTTATTATGTGATTGTCTGATTTACGCCTGGTTCCTGCAGCCAGCCACAAGCCTCACGAGGGCAGCTCCCACGACGGGCTTTGCTCCCCACCGTATCCCAGCACCTAGTAGAAAGATATTTGCTGAATCTTTAATTTAATTAAAGAGGAAATGAACAAGTAAGTGGAAAGATGATGGACCTAAATTAGAGTAGAATTTTAGGAAGACACAGAACAGAGGTGTTAGGGAAAAGCTAAGCCACTCCATTCTTAAGTCAAGCTTTCAGCATTTCAGGAAGACATGCGTGGAACACTTTCAAAGGAAATAAGAAGAAAAATAAATGTCTTTCATGAAGTGCTAAGAAAACAAAACCAAGACTGTTAATACATACATTGGCCCTTTAATTAAAAAAAAAAAAAAAAAAAAAGCTACTCATTTTCAATCAACTGTTAAAGTGACTCTCTTCACTGCCGTGGCTCTGAGCACACCAGAGAGCTGCCTAGCAATGGAGTCGGCCACAACCTCCCCAAACCACCACCACCACCACCACCACCACCAAAAAGAGTTGCGTTTTCCTCAGTCAAAAGTTTTCTTTCCATATTCTTTGCAGTGTTTAGAAGCCTAGACCAGCGCTGTCCAAATACAAATGTGAGCCATCTATATAAATTGTCAACAGTTACAGTAAAAGGGGGAGAGTGAAATTAATCATAATATAATTTATAAAAATAAAGTTTCCCAAATGTTGTCATCTTAACATTAATCAAATCTTTTTAAAAATTCTTAATAAAACATTTTGTTTTTTGTTGTTTTTTTTTACTAAGTCTTTGAAATCCGGTGTACATTTTCCACTTACAGAACATCTCAATTTGGACTAGCCACATTTCAAGTGTTCAGTAGCCACATGTGGACAGAGCAACCCCAGACCAAGCACATTTTCTATAAATTATTTGCACTCTTCCTTCCTTTGAAAAACTGACAAAATGTTCTTTGCATCAAACAAACAATGGGGCTGCGAGGTGGCTATTCACTGTAAACAAGCAAAAATAAAGGGTAGAGACCAAAGTTACATAAACATCAATACACTAATACCTTCTTAGTTCATTCATGACTTTAAAAGCTTTCTTCATATGCCAAGGATTCACTGTCACTGGGCAGTGTTTTTCAGTATTATCATCTTTTGAATCGAGAGGCTTCTGATGACCCTGCTTTGTGCATCTGTACATAAAAGAGGGAAAAAAAGGAAAAGGCCTTATTAAAGATGGTTTAGTCCAGGCTTATCGGGCTAAAAGTTGTACGATGAAATATTTTTTCCCACTCGTTTGGAGGGAATCTCACAGTACCTCCCAGTGTAAGACTGAGACACAGCTGAGAACACTTTCTAATGATCACAATTGTTTCAACATTGAAAGTGGGCAGTTATCTGCCTGGTGTCAACACTGGAAAAGATGAGCACAGAGAATTCAGTAAAAGCAGTGAGCAGATACCTCCAATAAAAATCCTAAGAAATGATCTTCTCTGTTGGAAATTAGCTTGCTTTTACAATCTGCTAGAGTCACACAGTTACAAATCAACACTAGTGCTGAATATTTTGCCCAAACTTCAGAAACTTAGAATTTGACTCTCCACCTACAAAGATATTTACACTCTATATTTTGACATACTCTGACAAGAAATAAATCTTGTTCACTAATGGTTATTGACTACTAACTACACAGCAGCCACTGTGCTAAGTAGTTTACTTCCATTATTTGGTTAATCTTCACTTCAACTCTATGAGTTATTATTATCTGCATTAACAGATAATAAATTGAGGCAAAAACAGTTTAGGTAACATGGTAAGTGGTAAAGGTGTGTAAGACTGCAGCCAAACTGACTTTTGAGCTCATTCTTTTAATCAATATTAGTCACTTCTTACTTTTAAGCAGTGGATATTTAGTCTCATGCTTAAATTTTAAAATTTTGCGTTGTCCTTTCAAGACTTGGGTATAAAAAAATTAACGAGTAAAACCAGGAAACCACGGTGGGAGCGGGGATCCAAAAATGACCACAAGGGAACTCTGTGGTGTGATGATTACACAACTCCATAAATTTACTAAAAATCATTGGACTGTACAATTATAGTGGGTGACTCTGAAGGGATGAAAATCATACTTCAATAAAGCTCTTAGGTGAAAAAAAAAAATCAGAGTGTCAAATTAAACCTAAAAAATATCACACTTATATGTATATATATATACCACACAAAGAACAGCAGGAAAACATCGTTATTTATTGCTACATTTCTCTTCACACATCTTCCTCTCGTGAACCATTTCTGAAAGGATGATTCATTGTTAAAATATCATCATTCATTAATTCAATCAGCAAAATTTTTTGAGTGCCAACCACTCTCCAAGCACTATTCTTGGAACCTGAAATACGTCAGTGAACAAAACAAAGACCCTTGCCCTCACAGAGCATGGAGTCTAGTGGGGAAGGAGGGGGGAGAGATAATAAATACAGCAAATGAACAAAGTAGACAGCATGTTAGGTAAAAAGTACTCGGAAGAAAGACTAAGTTGGGCAGGGAAAAGCAAGTCAGGTGAGTGGGGCAGCGGCAGTAAAGGTGTGTGATTTACAATCTTAAATAAGGCGATCAGGAAGGTCTGAGAATTCACAATTGAGAAGATGAGAGGGGAGGGAGACATCCAGGTAAACATCGGGAGGAGAACGCCCAGAGAGCAGAAGCAGCGGAAGTGCCTGGTGTGCTCCAGGCTCGTAAGGAGGCGGCGCTGAATGGTTTCAGGCGGCCTGGGGCCTCATGGACCCCACAAGGCCTCTGCCTGCTGCCTCGGTGAACCGGGGGCATTTCAGAAAACTCAGGCTGTAAGAGATCACTCTGGCTCCTGGCTGAGAACAGGCTCTACAGGTCAAAGATGAAAAGGGGGTACTTTAGGAGGTCTGTGCGGGAATCCAGGGAGATCTGACAGGGACTCAGAGGAGGGTGCTAACAGCGAAGGCGACGGAGCAGGCTGGTTTCTGGATATATTTTGAAGGTACAGCCAACAGGACTTGCTGACAGAATGGATGTGAGATGTCAAAGAAAGTAAATGGCCCCAAGTTTTGGGGCCTAAGCAACTGGAAGGACTGAGTTTCCATTAACTGGCATCGGGAAGCCTGCAAATAGAGCTGGTTTGGGGGAGGAAGATTAAGAGCTCAGTTTTCATGCTTGCTGGCTTTAAGATCAGCCATCGAAGTGAAGACGTCCCATCAGCAGCTGGTCTTCCAAGTCTAGAGGTGGACTGCAAGGTCTAGCTGCACACACGAACTTGGGAATCGCTGGATACAGGGGTGGTTCGTGAAGTCTCAAAACTGGATAGGAAACTGGAGATAGTGAAGCAGACTGAAAGAGAAGACAAGCCAAGACTGTGCCCTGCGAACCTCCAACGTCAACCGCACAAGTCACCCCTGCTCTTTACCCCAGCCCCAGAACCAACACTGGGTCAGGCACCAGAGTCCTCAAGGGCTTGTCCAGAAGCAGCAGACATCAGTCCTGCTTACCCTCTTCTCAAGAGTATTTCAAGGAATCCGATCAATGAAGGAGCCCAAGGCACCACCCCCAGTGAGAGAGCTCACATGTGGAGTGGGTGGTGGGAAGGTGGGCCGCACTCCCTGGGGCCTAGTGCAGAAGATGGTCTAGAAAAACGGGAAAGAGCTGGTGACTCTAGAAGCCAGAAGATGAAAGAGCATCCGGATTTGAAGGAAGGGGCTGAGGAAACACTTTCCAGTGTAAAACAGGTGTTTTCATAATGCCATTTCTCACCATCTTTTCGTAAAGAAGATAGTAGAAAAAGAGAAAAGGGGGGGATTATGTGGATATAGGCAGTCTATGCAAGCTTTCTAAACTTTTAACAGTCAATGTCCACATATATAACAAGTTAATAATGTTATCTACACCTGCTGCCAGTTTAATAATCTAGAGGTTACAAACAGAAAGGAAAACTATCGTACTAAGGATTGGCAAAACTATCATAGAAGACCTCAATGCTCAGAGTGGAAACGAAAGCAACTCTATCCTGGAAAGAATATCCTTATTTAAGAATCAAAAGTGTTTATATCTGCTTAAGAAAGTAGGAATGCAAACTCTCTGCGCTAGAGGATTAACTTTAAGACAGCTACCACACAATCAACGTCCAGACAGGTGCTTCCTCAAAGCTCTTTTCAGCTCCTGTTTTTCCTGACGTACTTCTTTCTAGGGCAAGGAAATTCTACAAAGAGAAGACTTCACTCAAAAGGCTTAAGGGAATAAGTAAGCTCTAACACCGAATTCTTTTTAAAGTGCTCTCTGTATTGAGAGCACCCCTGCCGCACAGGTCTATTTTAAACACTGATGCCCTTTCCACAATTTTTCATTTCCTACGTGGCTTTGTGTTACTTAGCCTGTCATTCAGAAGCAGAACTGGGTTAACAGAAAATGACGCATCACGTCTAAAACTATAGATGTAAAATAGGAACGTATACTAGGAACAAGCAGGAAGTGAAGGTAAAGGTTTACCCCTTAAGTTATGCCATGAAGTCCAGATTATACCATCTCCCTGCTTTCTTTAAGAAGCAAAGAGCTAGCTACTACAGAAAAGCTTCTCATTCTGAGAACTGACTTTTCTTAAAAATCTGGAAAAGATACTTTTTCAAGGTTCTTCTTTAACTTTAAGTTTCCCCATCTCTACACATTATGACCAGTCTTAGAATCTTCCAAAAGCTACTGTTATAAAAGAACACTCTAAAATAATCAAGGTTTCAAAGGGTTTGGGCTTCAGTATACTGCTATGCTTTACAAGAGATAATCCTAAAGCCTTCTTTCAACAACTGACTCTTCTGCAAATTCCCAGCTGTGGCCAAGGGTGGCCTCTCAGACAAGGCAACATTCTGCCTTTGCCTAAGAATACACCACCGACAATAACTGGTTATCAGAAAGGAAGAAAAGAAAGCACTCTAACAGGGCTGTCTTCCTCAAAGAGTTAAGATTCTATAGCCAGGCAAAGTCTTAAACCTACTGCAAAAATTCTGAGGATACCTTAGAGGGGAGGTATAATTTCTTTAGATCACTCACTTTGGAACAGTGATTTTCAATGCAGGGGAACAGAAGGATCAGAATCACCCAAGTAATTTTTTCAAACTCTACATAACACTCCTCTCACCGCAAAGATTCAGGCAGGCCCTTTTAAGGACTGGAATATCAGGGTGACAGCATGCACAGGGGTAGTGGTGGAAGGCAGCCCTGTAGGATCTGAAACAACAGGTGACATACTATGCCCCAGCACACTCACCTCCCAGCCCAAGACAACTACCCCAGACCGAGGACGAGCACTTTAGAAAACAGGGGCCGTTTAGATTTCTAGGGTTTTCTGGTAGAAACAATGCTATAATTCACGTGAGTGATGCAGCTGTGAAATTTAACCAGGAACAAAGGCATTTTCACATGCAGGACACAAGTAATTGGCCCTTGGGTGGCCACCACACTGCTCTCCCCTCTGCCTGTCTCCTCCAAAGCTGCACGACTCCCCTGCTTACAGTGAGCCACCCATCACTCACAAGTCCCGCCCAGTTCACGTCAACAGCTGCTGTTTTCAAAGTCGCCACGCGTGCGCCACTGCTCTGAAGTTTCTGTGTACTTTATAGTATTTCTTCAGTCTCTTCTGCTGTCTTCTCAGCTAAACCTGCACTGCAGGAGGTGGTGCCTTAACACTGCTCCCACCACAAGTCCAAGATTCTAGAGTCAGCCATAGCTAAGACTTTAACTAATATTTGTTATGTCACGCTACAGTTCCCAAAACACTCTCAGATTCTTCATCTCGCCCAAATAGCCACCATAATACTTAGAAGTCATGAAGTTGAGGGCTTTCTTCTTTGCAAATATGTTTCGGTTTGTGGTAGGGTTGTGGTTTTGGTTTTTTCAAGTAGCTAAAGGCAAAGAGACATGCTCTGCAAATTTCCTGCAGGTGTCTGGAATTTAAAATTTTATTAGGTACAGAACCAGTAGACTAACTGTAATGGACAGACACTTGGTCTTATCTCAAATAAATAGAGGAATTAAAAAAATGTTAGCGGCAGCCCTACAAACGTGTAAGAACGTGGATTATACCCTCAGTGCGTAGCAGCCTTAGAATTAGCAGGAAGCATCTTGTGAGATGAAACCACCTCTCCTGCATCAACTCACAGGACACCTCACAGACAACACGAGGATGCCACCAGCACCGATACACTGGCTTTAATATGTATGCTGCTCAAAGTTCCATTTCTGATTTCCCACAGTGGGAAGGAAACACCTAAAAATGCTGGGAATGCCCAGTTTTGCTAAAATGAATCAGCAGCTAAAACCAGAGTGCTGAGCCTACGGAGCCGGCTGTGCGGCTTCCTGCTCCGCCTGTGGGGACGCACTGGCAGGAGGAGGAGTGGAGAGGTGGATGGAAGCTGGAGTGTGATTGTTCCCAGATAGAACAATAGAGCTGTAAAAAGCTCCCGTTCCGCTCGGCTCCCTCTCCTCTTCCCTCCCACTTGCATGACAAACAGCACAGTCAGGCACTTTTTGTCCCTGACAGTGACTATTACAAGGAAAGGGACTAGGGTAAAAGACCATCTTTCGCAAGACCTTTTAAAGAATGTTTTATAATCAACTAGCAAAGCACTGTCACAGTGATGTTTGTGAGGTGCTACAACAGAGAGGAGGAGGAAGGGGATCTATTTCCAACATTCCCATGTCTGTGATCACTCATTTTTCCGACTTTCCTTTTCCTGCTTTTCTTAAGATTGCCATCACTTGGCAGTTCAGCTGACTGGGCAACGTTTTCTAGCACTTGAATGAAAAAGCACTAGAAGAGGACCTGAATTGGGCAGGAGACCTGAACTTTAGTCCTGCCTATGCCAAATACTAACCAAGCGGCCTTGAATTAGTCACTTAGCCTCTTAGGGCTTCAGACTGTTCACTTAAAAAATAAAATTTTGTTCCATAAATATGTCTGATGTGAAATGCAATATGGAAGTCAAAGATATTACTCTGCTCAGGGAGCAGTATATGCACTAAACACTACGGGTTCTAAATATAAAGTTTAGAGGAAAAATGCTGAGGTTAGGAGTTAAACCGAATATGACATATATTTTTACGGATTTCACTGGTCTTCCTCATTTTTAACTGCAAAATTCAAATAAAAGTTGTGGAGCAGGTGTACTCAGTGGTTGAATGACTTCACATATACAAGGTCCTGCGTTCAATCCCCAGTACCTCCTAAAAAATATCACCAAGGCTATTAAGTACAGAATTCCCTCAACATGTAGGAGGCTTCATATTTTTTAAAACAAGTTATCAGCAATACTCCAGATGGCCACAGCTGTTAGTAACTCAGCATGTGGTGGCCGCCTAGAGGCCCTGCATGCCCTGCGCTAAGCAGGGGCAGGGCAATGAAGAAGGCTGAACAGGGACCCTCCTCCAGCTACCGCTGACACTGACAGGGCAGGCACAACAGTCCAAGGTGCAAGATTACAGGTACTGACTGCAAACACCACAGGAATGCCAAGGTGATGAGCTGGAGGAAGGCAGGAAGGCTCTGTGGAGCAGACAGCGCTCCAACTGGGCCGTGGAGAAACCCCAGTGCTAACTGGGGACAGAGGACGAAAACAAAAAGGCTGGAGAACCCTGGCCTGCAGGAAAGCAGAATTTACGATGCAAGGATAAAGCACACAATGATTCTGAACATATAAATAAGACAAAAGTGATAGACTTTGTGACGACCCGGCTGAGCTATCTGGTTTTGATACGCCATAGGACATGACCCTAAGATGGTGAAAGGTCAACATTAAAGTAGTGGTGGGTTACATGGTGGAGAGAAAATACGCAGAACTCAGGAGGAAACTACAGAAAAAATTCACGTTATCAAGTGATGAAATCTGCTCATCAAATAGGGGCAGTCAGAACGGGCAGTTGAAACTAAGGCTCTACAGTGCCCACGGACTGATACGGCGCAGCGGATAAAGAGAACTAAATCAAAGACAATTCCAAGGTTTGGGGTGTCAGGGACTAGAGGAACGATTATCCCACTGAGTAAGCTGTAAAGGGAAGTCAGTTTGAGAATAAAGAGTAAGAGCTCAATTTTAGCCGCGTTGAGCTTACAATATGAGCTAAGAGGGGAGAATTCTGTAAGAAGCTCAGAGCTCAGGACTGACTACAGACTCAGAGCCAGGCTGGAGAGGAAGATGGAGCTGCCACCTGAGGGAACAGCTGACTGAAGAGAAGAGGCGGCCCAGGCCTCCGCCTGTGAGGAGCAGAAAAAAGTGACGGAGAGATTAGAGAACCAGCTTTTACACCACCCGAGGAGCTTGGGAAAGCAATTTAAGCTCTACTTCCTCATCTGGAAAGTAAATAAGTAAGAGCTATACTACAAGAGTGCTGACAAGATTAAACGAAATCAAGTCATAAACTCTGTGAATCACATTTAGCAAGGGAGACACCAGGAAAAAGCAGTGTCAAGGAAAGCAAAGGCTTGTTTTTCAAGGCAGTCAGCGAAAAGAAGTGGTCAAAAGGACACTTTAGACAATGCCAAAGTCTGCGGCGTAAGAAAGTTCTCTGCGCCCCACACAGAGAGTGCACGGACCGCTCACCTCCGCTATGTGTGTCAGGTGGGCTTTTGGGGCCACGGAGACCAGTTCGGGGGAAAGAAAGCAAGAACGCTGGTGCACTTGCTGTTCCCTCTGCCTGCAACGTCCTCCCCCTCCTCGTCTCCTCAAATACCACCTCATCGGAGGGGCCCTGCCCTCGCGGTTCTCTAGCCCCTTCCCCTGCTTTATTTTTCTCCCTAGTACCTACCGCTATCAGTATTATATCTTTTTTACTATCAGTTTCAACCATGGAAAAAATGGACTTTGTTTTGTTTTCTAAGATAGCCCCAAAGCAGTAAGTACATTTGGAATGTGACACAATCCATTCAGAAAAACATCTGAAAGGCAGTTTTCGTTCTATCACCTCGAAAGAGCCTTCTGTCTGCTCTTAAGAAAGAAGCTCCATGGTTTTCATAAACACTCCGGGTGCAGGCTCATAATCGGCACCTGAGTAAACTTACAGTCACTTTCACAAAAGCACACTTACTAATATCTGTTAAATATCCTCTAGGTGCATTAAAAAATGTAAACTAGAAACAAGAGATTTGGGGGTTTTTTGGAGGGTGGGGGGTGGAGGCTGTTTCCAAGCATCAAAAAATCCTAAGACTACTATATAAATGCTACCAATTTTCAGAATCCACTTCTTAAGTTCCCAAAATGCACCTCAAAATTTTCCTTGTGACACTTCAACACATTGATCCACATCTTTTCAACATTACCATGTGGACTATTATCGCTAAGTACTTTAAACATCTTTACCCATTACTGAGATTTGACTAGGACCTGAGAGATGCCCAATTTACATAGTTAAACAAAAACAAGAATACAAGCCAATATGCTACAAAAGACAAATATTGGGAAACTCACAGCAAAGTTCCAAATTCACAGTAACTGAATCTTAGAAAGAACATTAAAGATCATCGGGTCCAGTGGATCAAACATGTCAGGCTTCTGTGAACTTTTTTCTAGTCTGTGACAAAATGAGGACAATTTTCATAAAATTTTTCAATTTAAGGACTATGCTTTAGTTTGAAATTACATCCTTCCTTTATTTGAAGAGGGGAATTAAGATGTCCTTTCTTTCACAAAAAGATAGTGATAGCAGTTGATAATCGTTTTTAACAATAATTATTTTACTTAGCAAAATAAAAGGTGTGAATTCTATATGGGGCCCCAATTTTTTTTTTTTTTAAAGTTGACAGGTCAGAGAAATCCAACATCTGAGAACCTCTGATCTAATCTAACAAATCTTCTGATGCCTAAATCCCTTAGCACACAGTCAACAAGATGTTTATCTGCCTATGCTTGAAAACCACCAATGAGAGTCTTCAGGGATGTGGAATCAGCATCGACCAGGAAAAAAAATGTGGTTCTATCTGAGGCATGTTTGCTTACTTTTGTGAAGAAAAGGCAAAAAAGGCCTGTGGAGAATAAACCTACTTATGAAGAAGGAGACAGGAAGGAAACAAGGGCCAAGAAGACTGTCCAGGAAGGGGAGGTCAAAGGGACGCAATCCGTCCATCCCATGTAATCGTTCTTCAATCTAGTAACCATGAACATGTTTTACATTTACTACAAAAGCGTAAAACATTCGTGAGGCCTGGGCTGACCAGTTTACTGCCTGAAAATCCTTTGCTAGTCTACATCTAGTTTCCAGCTGCACACCTTTCAGAGGCAAATGCCACATGGCCTTACTATCACCCAGACCCCAAAGTGCCACAGATCCTAAATGCTACATTTACTCAAGGATGCAAAAAGCAATAAGCAGAGATATGAAGTCCAATGACAGCCAATATGAGAATCAAAAAGGATGAAAGAGAACTTAAGAGGCAAGGAGTGGAAAGAGCAGAGAAAACAAAAACTTCATTTCCTGAGCCCACCCTGAGGGCAGCAGGGAGCTGGGTATAGAAGGCTGCTATCCCTCCAAGACAATGGGCCAACAGGCCAGAGGGGAACAAAGTGGGTTTTGAGAACAATGCTGGTAGAAGCAGCACAAGAAAGAGCACACATGCAGCAACAGGCAGACACAGGCATCCAAACGCTTGCAGAATGAACGAACAGTAAATAGACACTCCCACAACGAGGATCTGCGTCCCTGCTTCCAACCACATCACCCAAGTCCAGGTCAAACAACTTTCTTTACCTTAAAGCTCAGGCCAAAAGTCTGCCTTTTAAAGAGCTGAGCCCTCCCAGTAACCTCCCCTGGCCTCTGACCTAGGGCAGCTCTAGCCCTGTGAGGCTTGACACACAAATACACCGCCTGAGTTTCCCAAACACACCGCCTGAGTTTCTCAAAACGGCAACCATGCTCCAGTGTGAGGAAAAGCACACTAATGGGAGTGGAGGCAAGCAGGCTGAGGGGTGAACAGGAAAACAAAACAATTTCTGACCTACAGAAATGTAAACAACAGTATAATAGGCTCTGGAATTCCGGCGAACCCTGGAGAGACGATGAAAACAGAACCTATTTATAATTAAATGGACAGAAACAACGAAAAAAGTCTTGGAACTTTAGCCAACCATGACTGAGAGGAGTTTTAACAGTTTTTCCATCCATGCTGGCATTCCAAGCTTTCCAATATATCTCAGTCTCTTCCTGTTCTGGCATGACCCATGGGGTCTCAACACCAAAGAATTTTACCAGACACCAAAATAATGATCTGCCCTAGATTCAGTTACCAGTATTTTCATGCAAATGTTTCATGTTTAATTATTTCAATTTAAATCATATTCTATGTCTCTACTCCTTCCCTCCATAGTCTGCTTTTCCACACCCTTCTTTTCACCCGCATTCTAAGATCACCTTGCTCCTTCCTTTAGTTCCCTCTACTCCAAAAGTAAAAAGGGGGTGCAGAGAACTGATAAGAAGGGACAAGTTTACTACAGAGAACATACCTACATGTTATATTTATCTGCTATTGGGGCTAAGAAGCCTTCCAGAACTTGCTGAAGAACAGCCGTCAAGCAGCCACTGAGCCCCTGCTTCTATCAAGCTAGAAGGGCCAATTCCAGAGTCTTCATATACTCCTTTGATCCCACATGACCTGTCCACTCAAGCTAAAAATTCTGGAAGGCACTTTTAGAAACTGAAGTTCCAGACCCTATCAGCTCCCGTAAATGGACTCAATATCAAAACACTATTCACCCCAAACCAAATATCCATATTTTGGCTGGAATTTTGCACTTAACTACAAGAGGCTGGTGTGGTACAACTGCCAAGGAGTGACACTAGCCAAATCTAAATGAAAAATGCTAAGGCTCCGAGAATAAGCTCTCACGAAAAGGTACACAGTTCTTCAGAATGAGATTTGTCTACGGCTGGAAAAGTCAGATTCAAAGAGCTCTTATTTCTTCCTAAAGGTTAAACTCAGGAAAGCAAGTCTAAATTGAAATTTTCAAACCTTCCAAGGATAGCCTAGCTTTATTAAAATGTTATTTTTTTATTCTTGTAATGAACAATGCAATACCTGCCACATAAATTTTCAGCTATTATTTCTGGAAAGTAATTTTGTGGCACGTGATCGTGAATGTATTTGGGTACAAGGAAAAACACCTGTGCCTGGCTGGTCGCTACACAACTCATTTGCCCAGGGCACCAAAGCAACAGAAGCTAACTCTCGGATTTCTGGATAAAATTTTCTGCAGTGCCAGGTAAAAGGGGTCACATGCCCAGAAAGCAGCGGCTCAATTAGGGTGATGCAAAAGCTCCTCTGATATTAATTGTCAGGAATTCGGGGGAGCCAGAAGCCCGAGATCAGTAGGTTCCGACGCCCTCCCGGCACTTTCCAGCTTCCTTCCATCTCAGACTCCGGCGCGCCCTCTCTCCGGCCCTCGGAAAGGGTGGCCAGGCTGGGCAGGAGCAGCGCGGGCGTTGCAGGGGGATGCACCCCAGGGTGGGCAGCCGGGTCCCAGGGAACCCCGAGCCGCGGGAGCTTCCGCCCGCGTCCTCCCCGGGACTGCGGACAGGCGCGCCCGTCACGCCCCAGTCAGCCCCGCCGCCCGCTCCCAGCGGCCCCGCACCCTCCGCCGGGCCCCGCAGCCCCGCGCCGGGCCGCAGCGGCCCCGGCTCCCGGCCCCGGCCTCGGCCTCACTCACGCGGGCGGCAGCGGCGGCGCCTCCATTGTGGCTGCGCGCGGGCTTCAGAACGCAGGGCGCGCCCGCCGCCAGCACCATTCCACCGCCGACGCCGGCACCGCCCGCCCGCCGAGCCGCGGCCCATGCGCCCGCAGAGGGGCCTGCGCTCGCCTCACCGCGCGCCCCCGCCCGCGGCCCCCGCCGCCATGGCCCGCTCGGCCCAGAGGCTCCGTCCGCGGCGCGGCTCCCGCGCTGCCGAGTGCGGGGCGCGGGGCCGGCGGGCGCGCTCGGCCACTTCCGGGTCCAGCCCCGCCGGCGCCGACGCCGTGACGGGCCCGCGGAGCAGCCTCCCGCGGCGCCGGGACCCTCCCCCCGCGCCGCCCCTTCCTCCTGCGCGGCCGCGGCGGGCCTGGGCGGGGCGGGCGATGCGGCCTCCTGCGGCGGGGCCTGGGGGTCGCCTGAGGGGCGAGGGGTGCGACGTGCGGGGGGTGCGACGTGCGGGGGGCTCCGTGTGCGGGAGAGACCGCTGAGGGTGCCCCGAGCGCCCTGCTCCGCGGGTGGAGCCTGTGCCCGGGGAGCGGGGAAGGGAGGCACAGCCAGCGCTAACCTTGCACTGGTGAAACTGAGGCAGAAAGCAGTGAGGGGCTCCCGCGCGGGAAGCCGGGCCTCCCCCCTCAGGGTGCTGGAGTGAGGGGAGAGGCAGGGCCAAGCCTCGGTGCTGGAAGAGCTGTCGGTCCAAACCGGGACGAGAGAGACGAAAATGACCCTGCTGGGAAGAAAAACCAGGGCGAGGGGAGGGGGTGCTAGTCAGAAGGAAGGATCTGGAAGGCCTCTCATTCTGTTCTGACATTTGAACAGAGACAGAGTACAGGGCGGCACCAAGAGCAGTGCAAAGACCCCTGGGCAAGATGCTGCCGAGCAGGAAGGAGAATGATGTAGCAGGTGGTTCTCCCGGAGTAGCCGCTGGGCAGCAGCAGTGCCTGGAAAGGCAGATTCTAGCGCGCTCTCCCCGCCTGCCCCGACAGACCTACAGAATCAGAAACTGGAGGTGGAACCCAGCTGTTTTAACAAGCCCTCCAGGGTCATGAGGCGCCGGCTAAAAAGCACCAGTGCAAGTGAAGCAGATGAGTACAGGTGTAAGGATAAAACACACCCTCCAGATTTATAACCCCCCTGGCACAGGTATCTAATTGTGGATACCTTCTCTTCATATGGGTATTAAATAGACTTCTAACTTACCATGTCTAAATCAGAGTGCGCCAATCCACCACTCCTCCCAATTTGTTCCTTCCCAATCTCCCCAATCTCAGTAAATGACAACTCCATTCTCCCAAGTGTTCAAACCAAAACCCTTGGAATCAACTTTGACTCCTCTTCTACAGAATATTTCCAATTAAACTTTGCAGGAATCAATTTGTTTTCATTTCTCCAGGAAACTCTGATAGAGGAGAATGGACAGATGTTTTGTGCTGGAAATAAGGTTTATATTTTAAAGACTAAAAATGAAGCAAGTGTTTGTAAACAGGTTCATAGAAACAAAGTGCTCATTCAATTAAAGATTTTCTAAAGCCACGGGACTATTTGAGGATAATGTAGCTGGAGAAGAGGACAAAGACCTGAGCCATGAGGCATTCCAACATTTAGAAGACAAGGATTCGGCAACGATTCAGAGAAGGAGGAGGCAGGAGGACCAGGACAGGCATCTTGGAAGCCTAGGGAAGTGTTCCAGGAAAAGGCCATTCCTTAAGCAGGTCTTAGCATGAGAGCCTTTCTGTATCCTCATGGCACTTTGACTCGTTATTTCTCTAGTATTAGTGATGGCTGTGTTCAGATCCACAATACTTTACATGGATTATCTCATTTAATTCTTACAACCTTATGTAAAAATCCTACCATGACCACTTCCATGCATCCATACATGAATGCACCCCATGCACTCAGTAAAAAATAAATGAATAACATTTTGCCAATCTTGTTTCATCTCTACCTGCCTCTTTTTTGTGTGTATGTGAAGGAATTTTAAAACCAGTATCAGAAAAGCCATCCTGTTAATTATCAGATCAAGTTGCTCTCAACTTTCCAATTGCTTCTCATCTCACTCAGAGTAGACTCCAAATTCTTTATGATGGCCAGCAGTATGTCTTATCAAGCTCTCCAGGTGATGCTGATGCCAGCTAAGAGCCACTGGTGTAACTGAAACTGAATGAGTACAGGAGACAGGGAGGAGTGGGAGTGGAGGCGTAGTGACAGGTCGCATGGGTGGGCCTTATAGGTTAAACTTGTAGCACGTAAGCAGATAATGGAAGCATGTATTAAATGCTAATTGCTGGTAATCTAAGCACCTCTTAAAATATATGTATATATATATAAATAACATTTTTGTAAGCAAATACACATATATGCATATATATTTATATATCATTTTGCAAATGTTTGTATGTATTGTGAGAATTTTGATTTTTACCCACAATAAAAATAAATTAAAAAAATAAATAAAAAATAAATGCTAATTGCTGCTATTATTTCTGTACATTTCTGTGACCATCAGTTACACCTGCCTCAGGTGGGAATTATGGCTAAATGCTAGAGCCTGGAAGTACACACTAAATTAGGTTTGGTCACACCTTTGTCCTGACTTCTTTCTTGCTAGCTGAGTGAGCAGAGATGTATGATCAGCCATTTCAGGAGCTCTTTCAGGGGAAAAAAACAAACAAAGCAAATCTCATCCTTTGCTTTTGTATTTTGTATCCTCCTATCCAAAATAGTGCTATATATACAAATAAATACTAAAAATTAGGATGTGTCCATCTGACAAGTATATAGACAACTCCAAACAGCTCCTTTCACATCCTCCTCTGGATTAGCCTTGTCTGCCACAGTTCTCTACTTCTTAAAGAGTCCGGCTCATGTGGCATGCTAAATGTCTACCAAACATTTTCTTTTTCATATGTCACACATGCAGGGAAAAAGAAAAAAAAAATTTGCAGGCTTTACAAGTGGACTGGAGAAGAAATGATTTGTAGTGGCACTGAGTAGATTCAAAGGCAGTCTGTGTTCCAATCCTTATTCCCTGCAGAGAAGAGGAAGGGCTGAACCCACCACACTGACCCTGAAACCTAGATTAGACTCAGAGTCAATCAAGCTTCTTGTGACAGTTTGAAGCTTTTTGTGGATCCCAAGAAAGATCATGTTCTTAAAGCTAATCCATTCCTGTGGGTGTGGGGCCCTTTGATTGGCTTGGATTCATTTGGGAGGACTTTGAGTGAATTACTTCAGTGAAGTGTAGCCCAGCATGGATCTTGGTCCTCTTGCTGGCGTCCTTTATAAATGCCGAGACACACGGAGAAAAAGCCACAGAGTTGAAGAAAAAGAACCCAGGATCTCAGAGAAGAACCAAGAGGAAGCCACAGATGGAGCAGCCAGAAGCTGAAGCAAGGAGACCAGGAAGAGAAGCAGATGCCTCCATGTGCCTTGCCACATGGAAGGGGTTCAGGATTGCCAGCAGCTGGGCTTCAGAGAGATAACATCTCTGGTGATTCCTTGATGTGGACATTTTCACAGCCTCAGAACTGTAAGCTTTAAACCTAATAAATTCCCATTATAAAAGCTGCTCCATTTCTGGTATAGTGCTCCTAGCAGCTTTTAGCAAACTAAAATACTTCTAAGAATCTTGAAGCAATTTGAAACTATCCATGAATCCACACTGAGGCTTTGTTGTTTTCTGACAAGACAGTGGTGGAACCCATGGCTTTCAGAAATACGTAGACCTACCTGCGATGGGTAGCAATTTATGAGGCCAAAGCTTCCATGTCATCTTTGTGTAAGCCAAGTCACTTCACAAAGCTGGTGCTCAGCCAGAACCTGCCTCAACCCTTAATCCTTCCTCACCATTCCCAAGAAAAAGGCAGGGAAAAAATGCTTGACAGGATGAACACAAATCCGTCATTACTTTATATGTCAGTTTCACCATCTTCTCAAGTAAAGGACACAAAGATTTAGGAGCAACCTACCCAAGACTACCAAGGACTTCTCATTTCCTCTTCCCTTGGCAGAAGAACCGACTTGACACGCCCAGGGGTCTGACCCATCCCAGTTCAGATTATCAGTTCCACCTTTGGCTCATTCTTTAGATGAGCCCTTCACCTCCACACAGGGATGAGATTTTACAAAAGTCCATCTATTTTTTTTCTGCTGAAATAGGAGTATATTTCAATTTCTTAGACATATTAGTAACCATAATCTAAATCAAATACAAATGATCACTTGTAAAGAAGAAGAAATCACACAGAGGAGCAAATCTGTGGCAACAGCTGTTGGCAAAAATTACTAGATTGAGTTGAAATCAAATGTTACAGTAGAACTAATGACATCACATTAGTCATATTAGGTACGTTAGACACATGTTAGGCACATTAGGCACTAAAGCATCTTATGGCAAGAAACTGGAAACTGAGAATTGCTCCTGTAGAAAAGAAAAGTCAATTTCAACAAAGAATATAAAACTGTAAGATTCTATTTTTGTAATTCCTTCTGGTGTAAAGAAGGCAAGTATGAAAAGGATCACTCATTCAAAAATACGGTACTAACAAACATGGAGATCTTCTAAGATGTCTTATTATCTATGCTGAGTTAGCCTAAAGTGCATTACTTGAGTTTTTCTACCTTTGAATTTGGGTTTTTACTCCTTTTGATTTGGAAGCAGCATAATGTACATATTATGAAGCTTCAAAATATTCTTGTGATATTTTGCTATTTATCAAATGGGTTTGATAACACATTAAGGTATTTATTACAAGGCTTGTGATGTCAAGTGGGTGATATGAGTCTCCTGATCTAGACCAATAGAAAATCTTTAATTGAAGGAGTGCTTTGTTTATATGTGCCCTGTTTTCAAATACTTGCTTCATTTGTAGTCTTTAAGATACAAACCTTACTTCTAGCACAGCACACCTGCCCATTATCCTCTATCAGAATTTCCTGGAGAATGAAAGCAAATTCTTTGCTGCAAGGTTTAATTGGAAATCTTCTGTAATTGCTACAGGAACTACCCAAAAATAGGTTTCACATAATGTATATCAGGTAAGCAGTTTCTCTGTACTATATTAAGAAAAGGAAATTTACTTAGTCTATTTTTATATGTATGTAGTTATATGGTATCTGTTTATATAGTCCAGTGATGTAATAACCACATTATAGAATTACCTGGGACTAAACATTTTTCTACACAGTCAGCAATGCTGCAGGGGAGAAAAAGCAAGTAAAAATTCTTGATAAATTACATGAAGCATTATTAGCTTGTTGTCATTCATCTCAAGTTATGCATACGCAAACACACACACACACCAAACTTCTAGCCACAGCTTCTGTTTGTCCGTGTACAGCTGAACTGTTAATAGTAAAGACCTTAAGCAAAAATGTGAAGCAAGTTTGTTTTTGGTATTCTATTTCCCCCATTCTTTTCCCTTTTCTCCTGTTAGCCTCAATTCACTTATCACCTCTGACCCCTACCATCTGCAGGTCTGCAGTGTCTTCTCTTCATCCCTAATTAAACTTAGAATTCATCTATCAGTGAGTTAACATACTGACTAGAAAATTATGCTTTAATATAAATGGCTTTTAGACACGAGGTACCTTCATACTGGTATTATTTTAACAAAATAATATCTTCAGACCCTTTTCTCCTTCCTCTTAGAATGCATTCCAATGCCTTCTGTATTATTTTAATCAAAAAAATTTTTATAACAGAGTTGATGTTAGGGAGTGGATATAGCTCAAGCAGTTGAGTGCCAGCTTCCCACAACCTAAAAAAATCCCCAGCCCCAGTACCTAAAAAAAAAAAAAAAGTTGATGTTAAAATGTGCTTTTTTTCATTAATAAAGATATTACTATAACACTGTGAATGGAATGCTTTACTTTAATAAAGGACAACCATGAGTAGGGGCGATGGAAAATATTCTTGAATCTTTTGAGACCAAACCTCTAGAGTTTTCTTATTTGTTCAAATGTTAAAGTAAAAAGATATTTTGAACTTCCCCATAAATCCTAAAATTTGAGCTCTGCCCAAGCCTTGGAATTACTTTTTCAAGTAAGGATCCTTTGCCAAAAAATCCTTTCTAGTTCTTAATCTGGTACTAGTCAGCTTCTGGATGCCTAGAACATGTTTAATGCATAATGTAAGCAGTTAGTCAATTCCTGAGGCACCCATATTTCTTCATTTTCCTTGTTAAGATCTTGGTAATAATCCAACCCAAGAAATAGAATTGAATCCAGACTGCATATGTATGAGAACTATTCTTCATTGAACTAAAAATGAACCTTTTGAAGTCTTTGTTAAGAGACAATGAAATTTAAAACATGAGAAAAATATTCCAAGTCATATTTTCTAAGGCAAACTGATTCAAACCAATCTTAATTGTATTATACTTGGGATTATACCAACTTCATCAATAGCCAGATGGGAAAAATACTTACCATCCTATTCAAAGTTGCCAACTACCCCCTGACCTTCTACACCCTACAAACTCCTTTTCTGATTAATTTTTCCCCAAAATTAAATATCACAATTTGACAAGCTATATAGTTTGCTTATGTATTTCACTTATTGTCTGTCTTCTTCCTCTGGAATGTAAGCTCCGTGAAAGCATGGAGCTTAGTGGGCTTGGTCGCTGCTGTATCCCAGGCCC
This sequence comes from Tolypeutes matacus, assembly GCA_026826555.1. Classification (NCBI taxonomy): domain Eukaryota; kingdom Metazoa; phylum Chordata; class Mammalia; order Cingulata; family Chlamyphoridae; genus Tolypeutes; species Tolypeutes matacus. The sequence goes on along the minus strand of JAKSZT010054342.1, from coordinate 638,711 downwards.
TAGCAGAGTATCTGGCTGATAGCATGCATGCGGATGAATGTCCTGGCACAAATCATTCTATGAGCTAACCAAAACATCTACCTCCAGGAATATACATTCTAACTCAAATTCATGCAATGTACATTGTAATAGATATATACCAAATCTATAGATTAAATTTTATTTTATTTTTTTAACCTTTGGAAGCATATAAAGAAGGCACAGAGAAACTTTTTCAAAAATTTCAGTCAATCAATCATCATTTATTGAATGCCTTCTTTAGTGAATACACTCTGATAGGTGCCAGAGTGGGGGTAGGAATAATAGAAAGCTGAAGGGAAGGCTTCTGTCCTTAACAAACTTGTTACAACTTCAGACATAAATCCAACATATTAAACAACCATACCAGACACAAAGTTTTCACAAGTTTTCACAAGTCTGCCAAAGGGATGCTGAGGCAAAGTACCAGAACTCTGTTGGCTTTTATTTTATTATTATTATTATTTTTAAATATAAAACAAACCCTTGTGTCGAGGGCTGACTTTCAATAGATTGCAGCAAGGGAGCTGCTCTGCTACGTAGGAAACCCCGACCCAGAAGCAGGTCGTCTACGAGTGGTTTAGCACCAGGTTCCCCACGAACGTGTGGTGCGTGATGGGCGAGGGGGCGGCCCCCTTTCCGGCCGCGCCCCGTTTCCCGGGACCACGGGCTCTCCGCACTGGACCCCGGTCCCGACGCGCGGCGGGGGACGCCTCACGCGCGGGCGCGCGCGACGGCCGGCCAGCGGGGACGGCGGGGGGACCGGCTATCCGAGGCCAACCGAGGCCCCGCGGCGCTGCCGTATGGTTCCGCCTGGGCAGGATTCTGACTTAGAGGCGTTCAGTCATAATCCCATCTGTTGGCTTTTATAAAGGGTATTTATTTGGGGTAGAAGCTTACAGTTACAAGGCCCAAAAGAGTCCAACTCACGGCTGCTTTCTCACCAAAGTCAGCTGCCACGTGTTGAAGCAGAATGGTGGCTGGTCTCTGCAGGGCTCAGCCTTCCCCTCTGGTCTTCCTGTCCCTCAGCTGAAGGCTGGCATAGGGCTTGTCTCTCCTCTGACCTAGGGCTTGTTTCTTTCCAGGTCTTCTACATCAGTCTCAGCTGTTCTGTTCTCTTCCCAAGGTCAGCTGAAAACTATCAGGCAAATGGCTCCTCTCTCCCAGGGGCCCTAGGAGCAAAAACTGAAGGGCTCTCTCTGTTCCCATGTGTCTTCTTGAGTGAGTATCCATTTATATTGTCCCACCAAGGGGACGGGGACTCAACCTGAGTCACGCCTTACTGATGTAGTTGAATCAACCTGTAATCTTAACAGGCAATTTAATGAAGGGCCTCTCAACTGAATCCAAAATAATCAAAGTGTATCACACCCAGAATAATAGATTAGTTTACAAATATAAGCTTTCTCTTTTGGGGATTCATAGAAATAATCTCAAACTGTCACAACAAGTAAGATGAGTGCTGTCTTGAGCACTTACGGAAGGGTAGTTAGTGGGAAAAGGGGCTGTGTGCAATGGACAGTAAAGGGAGGATTTTAGACGTATGATTCCAAGAAATAAAGGCAAAATGTTAAGGTCAGATTCTGGGGTTCCTTGAATGGATTGGGGGTTTATATTAAGTGAGTAGATGGTCACTGAAGGAGCACATGCATGCATGTGAGTGTGTGTGTGTGTACCTACCCACATGCACTTTAGCCAGGTAGTAGAATAAACAGGCTCTACTGTAAGACATTTTATTTAGTGTTACTGTGTAAAATTAATGGGAGATGGGAGAGACTGGAAAAAGGAATTCGTTGGGAAACTATTAAAAAAGTTCATGAGGGGAACAACCATCAAGATGGCGGCAGAATAAGGAGCTCCTAGAGTCAACTCATGCTACAGGGCAGTTAGTAATCACCCAGAGCTATCTCAAGCACCTGTCTGGGGGGCTCCAGGAGACCAGAAGAGCATCCTGCAACATCCTTGAAAGAATGTAAGGAGGAGACTGCCCATCTGCAGAGAGGATTTGTGATAGAGCCCTCCATGCCCTGGAAGCCGGTGCCCATCCTCCACTGGAGGCACAAGCTGCCTCAGGAGCTGTTCCACGGCTGGAATCAGGGGAGGAAGAGACACCTGGGCACCAACTTCAGCTACTGATTAGTAAATTCGGTGGGCTAAAATATAATCCTAAAAACAGCTAAAGTTTGAACCTGTCCAAATTAGAAAGAGGCCAGTAGCCACCATTTTAACTCCGCCCCTGACAGGAGAGGAAGCACGGCAGACTGAAAATCACAGTGCTGGTAGGGACAAACTTCCTTCCATCCAGATTGGGTTGCAGTTCTAGCCTAAGCCCCAGCCCCAGCTCCTGCACAGAGGAAGCTGGGGGACCCTGCACCAGCCTCTCCGGGAAAATTCAGGCCACACCACAGAGGTTGGTGATCATCATCCTCTGGCAGCACAAGCTACCTCAGGAGCTATTCTGTGGCTGGAGATGGAAGCTCCATTTCCCAAAAACAGGGGAGGGAAAGACAGGTGGCCACCAACTTCAGCTACTGATAAGTAAATTCGGCTGGCTAAAGTATAACCCTAAGAAGAGCTAAAGTTTGAACGTGTACAAGTCAGAAAGAGGCTGGTAGCCATCATTTTGGCTCAGCCGCCGGCATGAGGGGAAGCGGGCTCACTGAAAATCACAGTGATGGTAGAGGCTGGCTTCTTTCACCCAGATCAGCCTGCAGCCCTAGCCTAGGCTTCGGCCCCACCTCTAGGAAAGAAGAAGCTGGCAGGACCTGCACCAGCCTCTGCAGGTAACTGCAGGTACATTCAGCTGGCACAGACTGAATAGTTGGCAGTCTACCAGGGCAACTACGATCATTTTGGACTTCTAAGGCATAGGTTGCTGCCCACACTTGCAGCTCCATCCCCACGCCAGGTATGGGAGAAAGGGACATGAAGCTTCATCAGTCTATCTGGGCAACTACAGTGTAGGCCTGCACGATTTGGATTACTACACATGGCTGTGGCTCTTTCCCTACTCCTAGCAAAAGAGAAAGGTGGGAGAAGCTTCATCAGTCCCTTGAGCAATGCTGGCAGCTTGAGCCTCCACAGCTTACAGCACCAACTACATCCTTGGCTCCTACTACACAACCAGCAAGGGGAAAAGGGCAAGAAAGCCCTAAACTAAAGAGAGAAACTGCACCCCGAATAAATACATCTAGTAAGCCAGACCAAGACACCAACAAAAAATTATAATCCACACCAAGAAACAGGAAGATATGATCCAGTTAAAGGAACAAGATAAGCCTCCAGATGATAGAAAGGAGTTGAGACAACTAGTCATAGATGTTCAAACAAATCTCCTTAATAAATTCAATGAGATGGTTAAAGAGATTAAGGATATTAAGAAGACATTGGATGAGCACAAGGAACAATTTGAAAGCATACATAGAAAAATAGCAGATCTTATGGGAATGAAAGTTGCAACAAATGAAATTAAAAATACACTGAAATCATATAATAGCAGATTTGAGGTAGCAGAAGAAAGGACTGGTGAGCTTCAAAACATGGCCTCTGAAAGTGAACATACAAAAGAACAGATGAAGAAAAGAACAGAAAAAATTGAACAGTATCTCAGGGAACAAAATGACAGCAAGAGACGTACAAATATACATGTCATTGGTGTCCCAGAATGAGAAGAGAAGGGAGAATGGGCAGAAGGAATATTCGAAGAAATAATGTTAGAAAATTTCCCAACCCTATTGGAGGACATGGATATCCATGTTCAAAAAAGCACAAGGTACTCCCATCCCAATAAATCCTAATAGACCAACTCTGAGACACATAGTAATCAGAATGTCAAATGCCAAAGACAGAATTCTGAGAACAGCAGGAGAAAAGCTATGCATAACCAATAAGATTAAGTGCTGATTTCTCATCAGAGACCATGGAAGCAAGAAGACAACAATATGATATATTTAAAATACTGCAAGAGAAAAACTTCCAGCCAAGAATCTTATATCCAACAAGATTATCTTTCAAAAATGAGGGCAAGTTTAGAATACTCACGGACAAACAGAAAATGAAAGGTTTGTAACCAAGAGACCAGCATTGCAGGAAATACTAAAAGGTGTGCTACAGACTGAAAAGAAAAGACAGGAGAGAGAGGCTTGGAAGAGAGTCTAGAAATGAAGATTATGTCAGTAAAAGTAACTAAAAGTCTCAAAAGAGTGGTGAAAGTAAAATAAGACAGATAAAACCCAAAGGTCAAAATGGGTGAAATAAGAACTGCCTTTACAATAATAATATTGAATGTTAATGGATTAAACTACCCAATCAAAAGACACAGACTGGCAGAATGAATAAGAAAAATGAGCCACCTATATGCTGTCTGCAAGAGACTCAACTTAGACCCAAGGATACCAATAGATTGAAAGTGAAAGGCTGGAAAAAGATATTCCACGGATGCAGTAACCAACCAACCAACCAACCAACCAACAAACAAACAAACAAAAAAGCTGGAGTAGCTATACTTAATTAGATGAAATAAATGAAACAGACTTTAAAAGACACTAGTAATGCACATTCTGTGGAAGAAGTCAAGGAAAAAATTCCATTTACAGTAGCAAGTGAAAGAATCAAATATTTAGGAATAAATTTAACCAACAATGTAAGGCACTTGTGTTCAGAATACTACACCTCATTGTTAAAATAAATAAATAAATAAAAAAAGACCTAAATAATTGGAAGAGCAATCCCTGCTTACAGATTGGAAGACTAAAATATCAATAAGATGTCGATTTTACCCAAATTGATATAGAGATTCAATGCAATCCTGATAAAAATTTGAGCATCATTTTTTTAATAGATGGAAAACATGATTATCAAATTTATTTGGAAGGGCAAGGGGTCCTGAATAGCCATAAACACCCTAAAAAGGAAATTGAAGTTGGAGGAGTCTTTCTTCCAGAATTTAAATCATATTACCTAGCTACAGTGGTAAAAACTGCATGGTACTGGCATAAAGACAGACACATAGACCAATGGAACCGAATTGATGGTTCAGAAACAGACCCTCACATCCATGGTCAAGTGATTTTTGACAAGTCTGTCAAACCCACCCAGATCAGCAGAACAGTCCGTTCAACAAATGGTGTTGAGAGAACTGGATATCCATAACCAAAAGAAGGAAAGAGGGCCCCTATCTCACACCTTATACAGAAATTGACTCAAAATGAATCAAAGACCTAAATATAAAAACAAGAACCACAAAGTTTCAAAAGAAAGTGCAGAAAAATATCTTCAAGACCTTGTGGTAGGTGGTAGATTCTTAAAGGAGATAGGAGGACTGAGATGAACTACTGATGTTTAATGTATGTAGAAGTTTTAATTAACTTTTGGAAATGTACAGAGCTGATGGTAACACATTATAGTGAGTAACAGCTGGTTTATAAATGGGAATGTGGCTAGAAAGGGTAGTCTACGGATGTAAATGTCAATTGAATGAAAGCTAGAGAATACTCTAGAGACTGAATAGCACAGTAAACCCAGAGGTGGATGAGAATTGTGGTTGATGGTACAGATGCAGGAGTGTCCTTTGTGAGCTAGAGCAGATGTACATCACTATTGCAGGGTGGTGGGAATGTGGAGAAGCATGGGAAAAATACAACTGGAGTGACCTATGGACTGTGGTTAACAGCAATACTGTAATATTAATGCATCTATGTCAAAGATGTACTGTGTTGATAATGGGGGAGTGTGGAAAAAGTGTGCCAAATGTACACTATGGACCTGGTAATAGTCTGATGATATTATCTCATAATCTGTAACAAATGTTCCATCATGGTGTGGTGTGTTGATAGAGAGGTGTGTTGTATGGGAATTCTGCACATGTGCATGATTATAAGTTTACAACTTTTGCCATAAAAAATATATTTTTTAAAAAATAGGGTGGGTTGGGGAAAAAACCCACCAAATGTAAGATAAGGACTATAGTTAGTAGTAAGATTTTGATGATATTCTTTCATAATTTGTAACAAATGTCTCACGACAATGCCAGGTGTTGGTGGTGGGTTGATGTGTGGGACCCCTGTATGATGTTATACATGTTTGCTTTGTAAGTTCACCACTTTTACTAGACACTTATTGTTTATGTATGTTCATGTATAAACCATATAAAAATAATAATAATAGGGTGGGTTGGGGGAAAAATATGACAAATGTAAGATACTTTGGTTGGTAGTAATATTTTGAGGATGCTCTTTTATCATTAGTTAAAAATTTTTCACAACAGTGTAAGCTATTGGTGGTAGGGTGAGGTATGAGAGCCCTGTATGACGTTATCTATGTTTGTTTTGTAAGTTCACAACTATTACTATACACTTGTTGTTTATGTATGTTTATGTATGAGTGATATACTTCAATAATTTTTTTTAAAAGTTCATGGGGAATGGATGTGACTCAAGCAGTTGAGCACCCACTTTCCACATGGGAGGTCCCAGCTTCAGTTCCCGGTGCCTCCTCAAAATAACAAAACAAACAACAAAAGAAAAAACCAACTCAGAGGAGCTGATGTGGCTCAGTGGTTGAGTGTCGGCTTCCCACATACAAGGTCCTGGGTTCAATCCCTGGTCCTGGTACCTCAAAAAAAAAAAAAAAAAAAAGTTCATGTGTGAGAAGACAAAAGCTTGAAGTAGAGTAGTGTAGCATATATTGAAAGGATGGGCCAAATGGGAAAGGTGGAATCAGTATGAATTGACTAATTGAATATCGGGGGCAAGGAAGATGAAAGAGTCAGATATCCCAGGGTATTGAGCCTGAGAAATATGGTGATAGAGTTGATAAAAATGAGAAAGTCACATGGGTTAGCTATTGATGTGCAGGTTTTAGGCCTTCAGAGTTTGCAGTAATAGCAAGATATTCAAGTAAAGTGTCCAGCAGGAAGTTGTAAATAAGCCTGGGCAATGATGCTGGTAAAAAGACACAATCACACTCAGGAAGCCATTGGTCCCTGAAGAAATGGGTAATGCCACATTCTGTGGTGACTAATCTGCTACAATATGTAAACCCTACAACAGTCTCTCCACATTTCTCTCTGGATAGCTTGGCATCCCACCATTGCGTTCTTCACTGTTTTTTGTTTTTTTTAATTAGGCAAATAATAACATGATTGCATTCCCATCATAAAAATTCAAGCCATAAAGTGAAATTTCCTCTTCCTCACCCCGAACCCCCAATGCCTTCCCCAGTGATAACACATGGCGACTGTTGTGGGGGTGTCCTTTCTGGTAGTTCTCGGTGCAGGTGCATATGTGTGTGGAATATGTAAGATGTATGGGTTTGTGTTTGTTTTAGGAACGTGGAATCATGCTGTATGTTACCATCAGCCCATTAGCAGCTGCTGAGCAAGTTTTACTGCCAATTTGCTATAGCTGTGGGGAACCAAGGTAGAGCGAGCTCAGCTACTAGTTGCCAACACATCCAGGATTTAAACTGATACTAATTTCAGGCAAGATTTTGAACACCAGGTTGACTGATGCACTGGATTAAACAATACACAGCCAGGTTGATACTCCACTGCATCTTGGTACCACAGACATTTTCTCCCCTCCCCTCTCACCAAACATGCACACTCTGTTGGAAATCTTACTTTTACTCTGATCTCTAGGGAGCAAGATTCAAAGTCACCATTTCACCAATAAAGATGAAGTTCTAAAAATTTTGATTTTACATTGCTGAAACTCAATCTTCCTAGATTCTCTATTGGTATTTTTCCCACATCTTTTGTTCGTGTCTGTACTTTTTCTTTCCATGATTTTTCATTCCAGTTACCTCATCTAGACAGGCTTTCTCTTTGAAACACAGGGTTATAAGGAAGATCTTGAATAAGAGGTTAGGAGAGTTGAGTTTCGGTAGCTATCTGTTTATAATATGTTGGTCAAGAGCTGCTGAAATTTTATTCTCTTGTATCTTCATTCCTGGTTAAGCCTTCCTAAAGCCATAGTAATTACATGTCTACTTATAATAATGATTTACTTTAAAGCATGTTTAAAAATGGCAGTAACATGCATTTTATTTAGCACAATCCGTTTTTAAAGTTCTAACTGTGGGAAGCTATATATGTTCATAATTACAGTTTATTTGAATGTGTAGTATTTTTGGAACAGTGAAGTACCATACTTTGGGGGGGCTGGAATAAAAATAATTTATGTATTTTTAATGAACTGAAGTTTTTTTGAAAAAAAATGTTCAGTATCTAGGGTAATTTTAAAATTCCTTGGTTCTGTTTTATATCATAAGCTATGAATAAAAATATCTTTATACAATGGAGCCTCACTAATGTGGTTTTCAAAATCCAAGTGATGTGACTACCACTTACTGCTTTGATAATTGTGGTGATTAAATCAGCTTTGAGAGATTTTTCTCATGTACTGAATTCCATAGCGAATAATTTTCGTAAGTAGAGGTGTCTTTCACAGAACCAGCTGAAAATTATTTAAAATATTTCAACAGTAACTATTATAATCATATTCTTAGAAAGGTATGGTTGAAAGCCACTTGGAAAACTCATCCAGTCCATCCACCTGAATTCAAGTGGAAATATGACTTATTTTAAAGGCATTCAGGGACATTCCAGAATGTTCCCTAGTAATTCATGCTACAATTTTTGAGTCCTTTTCAAGATTCATATCTAACACTGTGTTTGTTGTGGAGACAGATTAAAAAATTGAACTGCCTGGGGAAAGCTTGCCCACCCTGAGGAAAAGATATATACATGCCTAAAGTTATAGGGGAATATGATTCCTGAGTGAAAAATTATTTGGGGCTGGAATTATCCAACAAACACTGTCTGGAAGAGGTATAATTTGATCTGAGCTTTAAATGGACACAGAGGATTTAGATTGATAAGAAAGAAATAGGAGCACATTCCTCCTGTAGGGAAGTAGAAAAACAAATGGCGACTGGCGGTAATTACAGGCCTGCGCTAACTGGAGTGGAGTGTAATAGCTGAGATTGGACAGGCAAAGCAAGGCATTTCCCAAGCGCTCCCAAACCTGGCTGAGAGGTGGTTTGAAATTGATCTAATAAGCTAGAAGTCACTGGGAATTTTTAGCAAGGGAGTAAAATATGCAAGCATTACTTTAGGTTTAGGGCGATTTATCTGGCTGAAGTGTGAAGATAATTGGAGTTGAGAGATTTTAGATGGAAAGGTATTGATTAAGGAGACAATACATATGCATCAAAAATGTTTAAAAATAGATGTACCCTTTGACACAGCAATTGCACTTCTAGGAGTTTTTACTAAAGAGGCAATCATAGGTACACATGATGAGTCAGCTACAGAATATATTACGATTATGCAACATATTTGTATAGCAATACATTGCAAACAGCCCCAATTGGCCAATATGTATTGCCTAAATAGATTATAATACCACCCTTTAGTGGACTACTGTGAGACCACTACAGTTGACACAATATAAGAATATTTAATGTCAGAAAGAGATGACATATTGACGAACGGAAAAAGCAAGTTACAAAATACTGCATATAGTATGACCCCACGTGTGGGGGAAACCTGAGGGGAGGAGGTGATCCCTCTGCAATACTCTTTAAGACTGAGGATGGCCAATCAGGGAATTCGAAATCTATAAACACTTCTACACTTTGGACTAGTAAGCTAAGCTCTCCAAATTTTCCAGTGTGAAAAACAGAACTAATAATACTTAGCCTACCTACATTTCAGATTTTTTGTAAACACCAAATTATGTCATAGAAATAGAATAATTTTGCAGAGTTAAACAATGCTTTAGTAGTATATTATCAAATACAACCTACTAGACTAGGCATCCAAAGAGTTAATGCCTACAGGACACCAGAAAGGCAACCTAAGTGACTAAAGCAGGCCAGGTGTGAGATGGTGAATAACATCTGCCATCTGACCTTCAGGCTGGGGAAGCAATAGTGGCAGGGAACGCGGGGCCTGGAGATGGAGAGCTTTTGCTGAGTCAGAAGGGAGCAGCTACACCTCAGGTCTGAGCTGCTTGTGCTATGTAGAAATACAAGTCCTGTTGCTGGATCTTCTGGTATTTTGAGGCAAGCCAGAAATTCTGATTTTTGTGTAAAATCTACCAACTTTCCAATGTTGACAATTGATTTAAATATCAAATCCCAAACAGACCGATTCAACATGTGAGTTGAACTGATGAATGGAGGCAGTATCATCCACAGGGCACTGCTCAAGGAACTTAAAGTTGGATCGGGTCCAATTTATTGAGATTGGTCCACTAAGCAGAGATCTGGATTTAATGTTTTAGCTCCAGGGGTTAGAAAGAGCCCAAACTGTTTGTTTGTTTGTTTGTTTGTTTGTTTGTTTGTTTGTCTCAAACATGGAATCAAAGGTGGCCTACCCCAAATGAAGCTCAAATGCTAGAACTGCCTTGGTGTATGGCAGAGGAAGTGCCCAAAGCTCAGGGAGATTGAAATGTTAGCATGGACCTGCCGTGTAAGACAAGCTCACCCACACTAGGAGCATCCACAGGACACACCTTTCACCACAACCGAGGGAAATAAATTGGTGAGAGGAGCCCCAGCATGCTTGAAGAGCTCCACGATTGCTCTTCTCTGTAGGTCAGAAATTGCAGTGGAAACTGCTCCCACTGAAGCGGAGCCCCTAAATGAAACGGGGATAGGAGATCCTGGGATGGGAGAGGCCAAGTGGCAGCACTTAATCACGAGAGAGAAGGTAGGCATAGTTAAGCGCACAGTGCCCTCAAAGCTGCGACCAGCAGGATCTGACCTGCAGAGGGGCCTATGGCACGGGCATGCCCGAAAAGAAGCAGATCTGCTAAATTACAGCTTGGTCTGCATAAGTGGAATAGTTCTAGGTTGAGTGAACAGCCTCTCAATCAATTTCCAGACTTGAGTCCGTTTACAGACCCAGAGCTCCCTGAAAGAAAGAGAGGTTAGGTCCCCTGGAGGAGGGATCTTGCTTCACTGCACAAATTTTATAGTTAATCATTCTCCCTGCCTTCTCCAGAGGGACCTGTGGTCATTCACCAAAGTGACTGTGCAATAGAGAAAGGGAAATGATCAGATTTGGGGGTATTACTGCATGTTGGCTCTGAACTGATGCTAATTCCAGGAGACCCAAGATGTCATGATGGTCCATGAAGAGGGGCTTGTGGAGGTCAGGGGATCAATGGAGGTTTTTGTTTTTTTTAAGATTTATTTATTTATTTATTTATTGTTTTTGTGCTCGCTGTCCGCTCTCTGTGTCCATTTGCTGTGTATTCTTCTGTGTCTGCTTGTCTTCTCTTCAGGCAGCATTGGGAACCGATCCTGGGACCTTCCAGAGTGGAGAGAGGCCTCAATCTCTTGTGCCACCTCAGCTCCCTGGTCTGCTGCGTCTCTTATTGTCTCTCCTCTGAGTCTCTTTTTGTTGCATCATCTGGCTGCGCCAGCTCTCCTCGGGCCAGCTCTCCGCTCGGGCCAGCTCTCCTCAGGCCAGCCCTGTGCTCAGGCCAGCTCGCTGTGGGGCCATCTCTCCGCTCGGGCCAGCTTGCTGTGTGGGCCAGCATTGTGCTCCGGCCAGCTTGTCTTTCACAGGAGGCCCCGGGAATTGAACCCTGGACCTCCTATGGTACACGGGAGCCCAACTGCTTTGAGCCACATCCGCATCCCAATCAATGAAGTTGTAATTTAAATCTGTGTACATTAGGTTCAGGGGCTCCCTAAACCCATCCGGTGGTTATTTTCTTATTTTTGGAATATATAATTAGAATAGACATAATTCAGCAACTCCCATAGTCCACATATGGGTTAATGGCCTGTGGAGTGGTAGCTACTGTGGAAACTGCTAGAACTGTCTCTATCCATAAAAATAGTTCACCAAAAGAAATGCCACATTCCTCGAGGGATTTCAGAGCTTAGTGCCATCATCGAGGACTTGAAAGACAGTGGAGGTGATTCCTACCATAGTCTCATGCATGGAGAATGACAGTGGACGACTGCTACAACCCACCTCCTGAAAGGCACGAGACTGCCAAACCCACCTCCTGAAGGGCACGAGGCTGCCACAACCCACCTCCTGGAGGGCACGAGACTGCCAAACCCACCTCCTGAAGGGCACGAGGCTGCCACAACCCACCTCCTGGAGGGCACGAGGCTGC